>JACXGM010015831.1:6908-21085 GCA_016801145.1 Umbra pygmaea
ACTGTGGGGGCCATTTTAGTACAGTGAACTCATTGTCATGTTCAAGAAACCAATTTGAAATGATTCAAGCTTTGTGACATGGTGCATTATCCTGCTGGAAGTAGCCGTCAGAGGATGGGTACATGGTGGCCATAAAGGGATGGACATGGTCAGAAACAATGCTCAGGTAGGCCGTGGCATTTAAACGATGCCCAATTGGAACTAAGGGGCCTAAAAAGTGCCAAGAAAACATCCCCCAAACCATTACACCACCACCACCAGCCTGCACAGTGGTAACAAGGCATGATGGATCCATGTTCTCATTCTGTTTACGCCAAATTCTGACTCTACCATCTGAATGTCTCCACAGAAATCGAGACTCATCAGACCAGGCAAAATTTTTGCAGTCTTCAGCTGTCCAATTTTGGTGTGCTCTTGCAAATTGTAGCCTCTTTTTCCTATTTGTAGTGGAGATGAGTGGTACCCGGTGGGGTCTTCTGCTGTTGTAGCCCATCCGTCTCAAGGTTGTGCGTGTTGTGGCTTCACAAATGCTTTGCTGCATACCTCGGTTGTAACGAGTGGTTATTTCAGTCAAAGTTGCCCTTCTATCAGCTTGAAGCAGTTGTCCCATTCTCCTCTGACCTCTAGCATTAACAAGGCATTTTTGCCAACAGGACTGCCGCATACTGGATGTTTTTCCATTTTCACACCATTCTTTTTAAACCCTAGAAATGGTTGTGCGTGAAAATCCCAGTAACTGAGCAGATTGTGAAATACTCAGACCGGCCCGTCTGGCACCAACAACCATGCCACGCTCAAAATTGCTTAAATCACCTTTCTTTCTCATTCTGACATTCAGTTTGGAGTTCAGGAGATTGTCTTGACCAGGACCATACCCCTAAATGCATTGAAGCAACTGCCATGTGATTAGTTGAGTAGATCATTGCATTAAGGAGAAATTGAACGTGTGTTCCTAATAATCCTTTAGGTGAGTGTATGTGGATATGTGTGTATGGGATACTGTATAGATGAATCAGTATATGGATATGTAGATGGGTGTACTCAATATACACTGCTCAACCATAACATTATGACCTTCTTTATTTTGTTCTCAAATTGAATGCGTTTAGAAGCAGGAAAAAATAAATTAAAAAAATCGGCAAGCGTAAGAATTTGAGCGGCTTCATTTATTTTATTTTTTTTCTAAATCACAACTTTTATTTCACACGCATACATGTCATTTCACACATCATCATTATCATTAAAAACAACTTCCTAAGGTACAGTGATCACATGCAAGCCACGTGAAATAGTGAACCCCAAATAAGCTACTAAAAGCTTTTCGCCCAATAACAATAAACATACAACACACAATAATTTAAAAATAACAGAACAATTAACCATAAACAAAAAATAAACATATACAGAAATACAACAGAATATTGACACTTAACAAGAACCACTAACAGACAAAAACGATCCCAGCACAATTATAGCACTTTCAGAATAATCAACAATCATATGTTATGAGCAATTTTTCCTTGAGACTTTTCTTAATGATGAAGACAGAATGCATCACTTTCAAGTTTTCCTCAAGGTCATTCCGAATCTGCAGTCACCTACAAACATACATTAAGGCTCGTACACTTTAGCAGTTGTTTCTTGTCAATGATTAGGTGTTTCCCTTGTGTCATACGTATGTAAGGGACAACTGATTGGAATTGTAATGATACTCAGTATATTTTCGAAGGGAAAAGGACACAGACGCAGGGTAAAAATACAATAATGTGCTTTAATAAAGACTATATAGTTCAGTACGCTGATCAGTTTCAACAGTACAAATCCCAGGATCCAAAGTTAGTCAAAAGGTGCAAGCAGGGTAAGGTACACTGGAATAAAGACATATCTAAGATAACATAGAGTAATCACAGGGCAAAGGTTCAAAGGATAAAAACCAAAAACAAGGTCCAAAGGCAAAACAGGTCCAGCTAGAAATATTCCAATTTAGGCAGATCATGTAACAAGCGCTTAATAGGTTCACAAAACAAAAAATGTTCACGGCCCACCCAATTCAGCACCACCCACCACACCCCACCACCCTCGAAATTAAAATACAGCCCAAAAACACAACAATCACCTTATACCCCTGCTCCCTAGAGCTTGAGATTTCTGCCCGAACCCGACGGGACCGACCCTAACCCGTCGGGTTCGGGTTGATTCGGTCTTAATTTCTCACATATTTCACCAGGCACGTCGGGTTAGGGCCGGGTTCGGTCTGTACATGTAGCCTATTACGGTAATAAAAAATATATAAAAACATACTTTTATTTTGCAACATTTTTAAGAGCTAACTTGGTTAATTTAAGAAACTCCTATCTATCTCAGTCAAATAGTTTCCTGTCCCCGCCCTTTTCCCCTCTCCCTGTGTCTGATTTGTTGATGGTATTTAGAGAGAAATACCAAATCCCTTCGGGCGATTACAGTTTGTCATCCAAGGAAAAGAAACTTAAGTCGGAGGTGTGGAAACACTTCGACAATGTGTATGATCAAACTAATACACCGGTGGGTTATGTGCAATATAAAAGTTTCCACAGTGTTTTTAAGTATGAGAGCAGTCCAAACTGAACTTCACCTGTCCCAAAATGAAAGTGGAAAGTGCTTATCGCGAATCATTCCTATATAGTACAAATGCTGTTTTAAGAATCTGGATATACAGTGACCAATTAGTCAGCTTATAATGTTAATATTGGGTCTTGTCATCCATATCAACATTTGAAGAAAAATAAAATAAAGGTGTAGCCTAACAGTCTCCCCTAGAGAGATATTAAGTCGTTTCTCTCCAATAGATCGTTTCTAATCCAATCTAATCTATCCCAGCATTCATTCATTCACATTTTTTTTGTATTTAAGTCCGTCATTGTTTCATTTTGCAGTCTGTGAAGTTGTCTTTGTTAAATAATATAGCCTCGTTTTTTTTACCACACATGGCTTTTTCATTTTGTAAATGTTTATTTTTAATAAAGCAACGGTTATTCTCCCCATTCCTTGCACATTTTTCTCCATTCAAAATGTCGGGCTGAAAGTACGTTCGGGCTTCAAAAAGCTATTAAGGTGCCGGTTCGGTCTCAGGTTCGGACAGATCTGTGTCGGGTTCGGTCAGTGTCGGGTTAACATTTTCAGGACCGATTAAAGCTCTACTGATCATCACCACCAAGTGCCGCCCCTTCACTCTCTCCCGAACTACTCTCACCACCCTCTTTCTTTCATGCACACTTTTTCTTCCTCAGAACATACTGTGCTTCCTCAAACCCTACCACCACACTAGCAACACCCACACTCCCATCCGAACTCCTCTCCATTCCGACCTCACCCCCGGCACAGCCGTCGCGACCCGCCACCAACCCGGCATTCCTCCTGTTTTCCCTTTCCAGTGCCAGTCTATCCAGTTTGATAATCTCAGCCAGCTCCTGCTCCAACTCGGCCGCAGTAAAGCCCCAAGTGGACGCCATTCCAATCCACTCGGCTCTCCCAACTCAAACCAAACCACGCTGCCTGTTACCGAAGTCCCGCCTCTCTCAAGAGCCTGTTCTGTGTTCCGGGTTCTGTTCTGTCATAATGAGGAACACAATAGGACAGATATATATATATATATATATATATAGAGGGTAATAAGGAACAGGTGATCTGAATAATGGTGATTGGAATATGGGCTTGATGGATGCGTTCATGGGAAATCCGGATGTTGGGGATTGCTGGTGAAGGGAGTAGGAAAACACAAGGGCATACATACATAGGGAAAACCTAAGCAAGACCTAACAAAAAAATGCTAACAACACAAAACAGGACACAGTATACAAGGACATCATTACAGTTATCACTATTATGTAACTGCTGTTATATCTGCTGTGTTAATGACACCATTTCTTTTCTGTTTCTTTAGAAAACCACACACACATACACACACAATAATATTGACTCCACAACTGTGTCCTGGCCAACAGTCCGGGGGCGAACGCCAGTCATCCACTAACACCTACAGTCAACCAGGATAAAAAATGAACTTTTTCATCCACCAGCCAAACGGCAAGTGAATGTTTAAATTTTACCAGCCACTCAATAGATTACTTTTTTTTTTTGGCTGCTGAGTGAAGCAAATCTACCAACCACATCATTTTGTCAACACACAACTACAGTCCCCTGCTACACCCTCAGCTACTAAACACCAGTCACCCACCAACACCTACAGTCAACACATCAGAAATACATTTCCATGCTACACCCTCATCTACAAAACGCCAGTCATTCACCAACAATTACAGTCAACATATCACAACTACAGTCCCCTGTTACATCCTCAGCTACTAAACACCAGTCACCCACCAACACCTACAGTCAACACATTAGAAACACAGTCCCCTGCTACATCCTCAGTTACTACTGCAAGAAAAGGCGTGTTTCCAAATCACTACAAAGATTGGTAGTGCTGAGTACTAATGCTACGTTCAGACCGATCGCGAAATGAGCATCTGGAGCGAGTGATTTCCATGTGAAGTCAATGTAAAGACTCGTTTACGAGCGTCTGGGGGTCCTGCGGCGCGAAAGACACATTTAGCGTGGTGCGATGGATGCAATTCTGCCTCGTTCTCGCGTCAAGTTCACGCAAATTGAGCTTCTGGTGTGATACACATGTTAAACACATGTTTGGTGCTTTTTGTGCAAAAGACCTGAGACTTGGACGGAGATTTGTCATCCAACAAGACAATGATCCAAAACATAAAGCAAAATCTATATAGGAATGGTTCACAAATAAACATAAGTTTATAACCTCACTGAGCTCCAGCTGTTTTGCAAGGAGGAATGGGCAAAGATTTCAGTCTCTCGATGTGCAAAACTGATAGAGACATACCCCAAGCGACTTACAGCTGTAATCGCAGGAAAAGGTGGCGATACAAAGTATTAACTTAAGGGGGCTGAATAATTTTGCACGCCCAATTTTTCAGTTTTTTACTTGTTAAAAAAGTTAGAAATATCCAATAAATTTCATTCCACTTCATGATTGTGTCCCACTTGTTGTTGATTCTTAACAAAAAATTACAGTTTCATATCTTTATGTTTGAAGCCTGAAATGTGGCAAAAGGTTGAAAAGTTCAAGGGGGCCGAATACTTTCGCAAGGCACATGTAAATTCATCTTTGCGTTTACACCTCTGATCTTGAAACTGTCGTTGCGTCGGAGCCATATACACCGCGTGCAAGCTGACAAAAAACAGTGCGCAGCCCTTGTTCAAAACATTGCCCCGGAAGTACTGTAAACACACAGGTAGGTGGCAGAATATGCACCTCTCAGACAGTTGCAATCAGCAATAATCCATAGTAGTCATGTTTGATTTGACAGATTAATAGGTTTGTAGTTGAAATGGAAAGAAGGTCTGTACATAATGCTATGTTCACAACCAGCATTACCCACCACATCCACTCATTAGATACAGTATGGACTCTGAATGTTCTCATGACTGGCGGTTAAATATTGTTGACAAATCCACAGCTTTAAAATGTCTGTACAGATTATTTAAATCGGAAGGAATGGCATTCAATGATTCTACAAGTTCAAGGTAATTCTTGATACATTTTTATAGTTTCAACAATTTTTAACCAACCCTGGAATGATTTACAATGGCCAGTGCAGGTTGGTGATAATTCTCTATTGATAAAATGTGATGGCAGAATAGTGTGACTGCTGAAAAAAAAACGTTCACAGACATCAAGCGTGCAGGATGCCAGTGTTCTAACAAACTCTAAGCTTTTTCTTGGATCTCTCCTGCCAGGGGTAGGCCTCTTCTCTCGTTATTCCTCATAAACAAAATGACAAATCATGTAATTAGGTTGTACAGTACTACTCAAACCACTGCACATTGACACAATATGATATTCTGTTTTACAGGACATGACTGAGGTAATACATGGTGTTTGAGTCCCGTTGGCTATTCTCAGTGATCCAGCCTAGCCGCTGCTTCCATGGTTGATGAAGGCCTATCTAGATAACGGGCACCTGACACCGAAGGAGAAATACAGTTGTGAAGGATGAAGGTTGAATGTGCCTTCGGTATGCTGAAAGGAAGGTGGTGGAGCTTACTGAAACAGATTGATTCACACATAAGAAAAAGGCCAAATATTGTGGTCACCTGTTGTGTCCTTCACAATCTCTGTGAGATGTTTCTTGAAGAACCAGTGGCAGCATTGGAGGAATAGGACATACTGTAATGGAGCAACAGTGACGTGTGTTCTGCTAAATTGTAAACAGCCACATATGGAGAATCAACATTCTCACATATACAATCGTGCTCTACCTTTGTGTAAGGCATATGTCAACATTTCTATAACACTTGTGAATTTTTACACATGTAAAACATTGCAGTATTAAACACTGCATAATATTGGCCATACAGCATGTAGGGGGCAGTCAGAACTATAATATATACATTTTTCTACAAACAAGGAAAGTGTAAGTCTAAATACAAATAGGAAACTTTATTAATGGTTGTTATTTCCCTTTGAAAATGATCAATGCAATACCGTCAGATATGTGTCAAATTATTGTGAAAAAACATTTCGTCCATTTTGCACAGCCCTAGGACACAAGTGTTCTTAACTTGTGAACTCAGCAGCAATTAGTTGGGAACACAGAACATTTACTGCAGTACATGTCATAGGGCTGGGCAATATAGACAAAATATTTAACTTTTAAAACTCTGATTGAGACCCCCTACGATGTTGTGAAGGTTTGGAAAACCATTAAAGTATATCTGTCAGGATCCAGCCCTGTTTGGACTGTTATTTTGACTCTTTCTGTTGATTTCAGTGCCTTTTCACGGTGGTTTAGTTAGTTTTGTTATTTTTCCTCATGTCTCATTTGTATTCTGCTCTGTGTGTGTTCAGGTTCCTTCCCCTAGTGTGGTGTTTGTCTCCCTCTTGTGCCTCTGTGGTGTATTTACCTGTGCTCCTTTGTTCCTAGTCAGTAGATGTCAGTTGTTGTTCCCAGGTGTCTGTCATTAGTCCTCCTTAGTGTTGGTATTTAGTTTGTGTGTTGCTTCCCTCCCTTGTTCGTCAATGTTTTCATGTTGCGTGTTCCAGGTGATTTGTTCCTTGTTCCTAGTATCCTGTTCCATGTTTCCAGTTGCCTCTGTATATTGTTTTGGAGTTATTACGTTTTGCCCCTCGTGGCTATTTTGTTTTCCTTGTCAGTTATTAAAGTGCCATTTTTGGTTTATCTACCGTTCTTCGCGTCTGTCTCATCGTTCCTACGCCCCTAAGAACCTAAACGTGACAATATCATATTTTGTTACACCCACAATAAGACAATAAACCTTTCTTTAATGTAAAGAAACGTACAATTATCATTTTTTTGGTGGGGCCAGTAATTATTCAGTCCGGGACAGTAAATGTCCAACCAACAGGCCAGACCAGTGAGGAAAAAAGTCCATGTTGAACCCAGTGCATGCTGGGGGTATTTCAGAAAGCGGGTTTAGCAAAAACTCAAGAGTTGTTTCACTCAGAGTTGATGGAAAATGTGTTTACGGTTTCAAAAAGCCAGTTCAGCGTTACTCTGAGTCAGTTGCCATGGCAGTTGAATTGCTTACTAGCAGGTTTTATTTAACTAACCCTGTGTGTCCTACTCTGTAACTGAAGCCTGACATCTGAATGTGTCAGGCAGGGCATGCCCTGTCCTCAAGGGGCGAGTTGATTTGAAGCACAAATACACTGGGAAAAAAACTGCAAAAGTTACATTAAGTAATGTTTTGCACAGGGGCTTTTCATATGAGGCAGCAGAAGAGGCAGCAGAAACCTCATCTAGCATGGCGCATGCTTTGGATAGACATGACCAACGCCTGGCCCACCGTCGGTGGATCTTGGAGGGACTAAATATTATGCTACGGAACGTTCAACAAGCCTTGGCTAACCTCCAAGTAGCAGCCAGTTCCTCAGGGCCTTTACCTGATCAGAATGGGTCTCTGTCATCTCCACCTGCATCGGCTCATCAACCCAGTTCGCCTGCAGCCATGCCCAAAAGTTATGATGGCAACCCATCACGATGTAATGGTTTCCTCATGTGAGTGAAATTGTTTCTGGTTGTGCAACCTGGGTCCTACCCTTCTGATCAGTCCAAAGTGATCATCCTGTTGCGCAGAAGGGCTCTCCAATGGGCTACAGCAGTTTGGCAGGGAGCCGATTTTGCTACCATTACCTACTCATCCTTCCTAACCCATTTTCGGGCAGTGTTTGATCGTCCATTCGAGGGCAAAGATGGGGGTGATTGGCTTCTCCAATTCACCCAGGACGACCTAACAGCAGCTGATTAAGCACTGGTCTTTCGCAGCTTCTTCAGGGTGGAATGACCATGCATTTCGCACAGCATACCGACAGGGTCTTAGAGAAGACATCAAGTTACAATTAGCCTGTTGGGATGACAACAATTAGCCTGTTGGGATAACTTAACCATTTAATGTTTGATTCAACCGTTTGGTAGAGCACACAATGTATTTTTTTCAGCAAGGACATTAAAGGGTTAATACACTAATCTCCGCCTCTATCAAGCCGGACGACATGCTGCGAGAAAGGCTTTGACTGGGCAGTCAGAGGCTTCCACAATGCTCACCCCCACTCACCACCGTAACACAACACCACCCGGATATAGAAGACATGCCAATGGAGATAGGGGGATTTCCAGGATTCTCTAGAGGATGAAGGGGACCTTGAAGAGAATGCCATACGATCTGCCCAGATCAAGTGAGTCTAACCAGTGTGACAGCCTTGGGTTTCCCCACACAGCCGCTACGGGAACCCTCTCCGGTTACCTCACTGGATGGGAGACCTCTGAGCACAGGCACCGTTACGCAGAGCACCTCCCATTTCACTGTCACTATTTCCATTACACCCCTTACCAGGAAAGGATTGTTTTTCACGTCATCACTTCCCCTCTCTGCCAGGTCATTTTGGGAATACCATGGCTATGGGAGCATCAACTGACAATAGACTGGAGACACAACAAGATCACCTCATGGGCTGCCTCATGCCGGGAGACCTGTCAACCCTTGGTTTGCAGTTCTACGTTAGTAGTTAATCCAACAGGTGCCCTCCAAGTCAGTATTCCCTGTAAGTATCAAGAATTCCAGGATGTCTTCACCATCACATTCTACAAATCTTCCTCTTCACAGACCCTGGGACTCTGCCATTGACCTGATGGACAGATCTGTTCCATCTTGCTGTCGGTATATCTACTATCCCTGACCGAAACAGAAGCCATGGAAAAGTATATTACGGAAGCTCAACAACAGGGGTATATTCACAGGTCATCCTCCCCTGCCTCCGCCAGCTTTTTCTTTGTGGAAAAGTAAGACTTTTTGAATGATGTCACGGTGAAGAACCATTATCCCTTGTCTCTCGTCTCCTCTGCCTTAGAACTATTACGGGAGGCCTGTTTCTACACTAAACTAGACCTGCACAGTGCCTATAACCATGTCAGGATAAAGGCAGAGGATTAATGGAAAATGGCATTCAGTATTACATTATGGGATTATGAGTACTACATAATGCCCTACTGGCTAGATCCAACTTCCAATCCTGTGTCGACGATGTTGTCCATGACTTACTGGGGAAACAAGTCATTGTATATATTGACGACATCCTGGTTTTCTTCAACACCCTGGACGAACATGTGCAGCATGTGAAGGAGGTGCTGACCAGACTCCGCAAGCACCCTCTCATTGTGAAGGGAGAAAAATGTGCCTTTCATCAGACAACATTTTCTTCCTAGGGTGCAGGATCAGCCCCCTGGGGGTGTTCATGGACAAACAGAATACCAACTCTGTCAGGTCAAGGCCAGTCCCAACCACCATCAAGTGTCTTCAGAGCTTACTGGGTTTTGCCAACTTTTAGACGGAACTTCAGCTCCATAGCAGCTCCACTGATCTCACTCCTGAAGGGGCCCCTGAAGAAAATGGGATGGACGCCTGAGACAGGACAGGCCTTTCATCGACTGAAGAAGATGTTCACCTCCGCTCCAGTCCTGAAGCATCCCAATCCTACTAAACCCTTCATCCTGCACGTGGATGCCTCAGAGATTGGAGTCGGAGATGTTCTAGCTCAACGACAGGTTAAGCCGGAGAAGTTGTATCCCTGTGCTTTCTTTTCTAAAAAGCTTAGCCCTGCAGACAGGAACTTTGGCGTTGGAGACTGGGAATTGCTAGGGGTCATTCCCACGCTGGAGGAATGGAGACACTGGCTGGAGGGTGCCATATATCCATTCAAGATTCACTTATCATTGGAAACTGCAGCACATACGGGCAAGCCAGGTGGGCACTTTTCCTAACCAGATTCAGATTCACTCTTTCATAGAAGGTGGATGCTCTCTCTCACATGCATGAGACGGGAGAGAAAAAAGAGCCAGGGGATCAATTCTCCCCACAATTCTCATCATGGCACCATTGTTGTGGGATATTCATGAGGATATTCGATGAGCACTCAACTCCACATCTTCTCCCCAAAACGTGCCACCGGACGCACCTACGTGCCCAATGCATTCCGAGACTGTCTCTTCACCTGGGTCCACACCAAGCCTTCTACTGGTCATTCAGGTGGTTCTCGTACCCTCTAAACACTCTCTCAGAAATATTGGTTGCCCAGCATGTCAGCTGACATCAAACGGTATGCGACTCCTACTCCGTATGTGCACAGACTAAGGGGGAACCCCATGAGGGATAAGTACCTCAGCGACCTTGGTTCCATCTCTCTGTGGACTTTGTCACCGACCTACCTCTGTCTGATGGTTATACAACAGTTATGGTGGTTGTTGATAATTTCTCCAAAGAATGTAGATTAATTCCATTAACCGGCCTGCCTTCCGCTCTAGAGGTTGCTGAGGCACTGTTTCAACAGGTCTTCCGGCATTATGATCTTCTGGAGAACATCGTCTCGGACAGGGGACCCCAATTCACGTTGCGAGTGTGGAAGGCCTTTTTGGACAAGATTGTATCACAGTCAGCCTCACGTCAGGGTATAGACCCCAATCCATTGGGCAGATGAAACGGATGAAAAAGAACTGGGGACTTTTCTGCGCAGCCATTGCCAGGACTGGTGAGTGGGCAAGGTTTCGCAAAAGTTGCGCAAAACTCTAATTCATCCACAGGGCTCACTCCCTTCCAATACGTCTTTGGTTACCAACCTGCCTTTGCCCCATGGACACCGGAGCGAACGGATGCATGATTATTGCACAGGTGTGCCTTAGGCTGGCTACAAAAAAAGGCCATTCTAAAATGTGCAGTTTCATCACACAGCACAATGCCACACATTTTGCAAGTTTTCAGGGAGCGAACAGATGGATTCAGCACCACGGCCAGTGCCGCAGCTTACTAAATTCTTTGTGATTCCTTAGGCTGCGATGCTGTTGGTGGTGCTGAATCCACAATAAGGCATGTACTACACGCAGAAGGTTTCCATGCCAGAACTCCATGACGTACGCCACTACTGACCCAAAAGCACAAGAAAGGTGGCGACAATATACTTAGGGTGGGACATATGGAACTGAGATATGGACTCATGTAGTTACAATTATTTACTGCATTATATGGGGTATTATTTATAATTATATAACGGGTCCAGTGATATCTGCAATTTGATTGGCTAAAATTGCATTCCAAGCCTTTGACAATTCCCTGATATCCACACTGTATAATGTTGCCTTTTCACTAAAGTGCTGTTAAGATGTAATCAAAAAGTATCACTACACCCCCCTGAGGAGCTAAACAAAATAAAAAACATGGCAGATAATTCCTCTCGCTTCAAATCTCAACACTTCCAAATAAGACCATCTAAAAAATAAAAACTATTTTAACATTCACTTACCACAAAACGTTTGTTACTGATGTAGACATGCTAACCAGCCACAGGTTTTAAATAATAAAATCTTTTTTGTAATAAAGTGTTTTTTCATGACGAAGCGATTGCTAGCTAGTGGCTGTCATGTCAATAACTGTCAATACACCGGTGGCTGGCTCGTTAGCCTAATGTGTGACCTACCACTCCCATTTCACACACTGAGTTTTCCACATATCACGGGTTGGGTTGTTAATTTCCATCTAACCCTAGACGCCTTTCTTCATATTTTAAAATATCAAGAAATATCCTACAGTTGACATCTTTATTGTAAAAAAAGAGGAATTACGGCAGCCTACCCGTTCTACCGGCGAAATTAAGATTACTACTACTTCTCTATGAAAACGGTTGTTTGAATAAGTTTTACAATTGTAAAGTTGCCTGATATTATTTTTCTGCCTATGTTTTATTTATATTTTGTGTAAATTGTTGAGGCATATAGCCTGCAATTGTTTTCCTACACGTTGTTAGCAAATTGAATGATCTCTCTCCCTCTGAAATCATCCGAATATTAATAACCGGGCGGGTCATCAGACATTCGGGGTTTAGACAATCCATTGATAGGCCTATATATCCGGAGCTGGAGAGATTGCATGTGCTTAATTATATTTTATGTGTGCTATTACATTATTTGTAATAACAGTGTGAATTAAATTAACTAAATTTTTCTGATGACGAATGCTATGTTCAAGTTGAACACGACTGAAATGAATCCCGCAATCAGTGTTGCCAGATGCCAGCCAGGTTTTCCAGCCCAAAACCTCATATAAACACATTGAAATCATTAACAAGCTTTAAAATTACCAATTTTTTTACTTAGCCTGTATGATTTCAGAAACAATATTCAATCAAATGAACGCAAAATTGGGTTACACTGACCTCAGTCAGACTATTCTTGTCAAGATAGGCAAGGATAAGAGGAGACAATAGCAGGTGCAGAATCCTTCTTTACTAAGGAACCGTAATGCAGGTATAAACAAGGCACTTACTCTCTGGCATAGAGACAATAAACGACAAAGCTTGCAACAAACACACAAGCTTAAATACACCACTGATGACAATAAGGCACAGCTGTGCGATCACACGGGTGTGTGATGACACCATAGAGATGGCTAGAACTCTCTTGGTGGGAAAACGATAACAAAGGCAGTCCTGCAAAACCGATACCATCAGTATTCAGGTGAGGTCGAACGTGTGTGTGTGGGGGGTCTGGGGTTGGGTGTGACAATTCTAATATTAAACTATAAGCTTATATTATGGAAATAATGCGGTTGTCAATAAAAGTCGCTTGTAATCAAACCATAGCTTGGAAAAATCCAGACCCAAATCCGGAGGAGATATGGGTCTGGGATCTAGTAATGAAAATGACCCAGCTCGAGGGGCGGCACCAAGTATGCATTTGAAAATCTCACTGTACGCAATTGGATATAACTAAGACCTATCACCAGTGGTTTTTCGCTAAGCACCTATGGCGGAGCTAACTGGTAGATTAAACTGTTGCAAAAACAGCAAAAACATCCTTCCTAAAAAGGAACAATTCGAGCACCGTCTTCTGTCCCTCTTTTAGACAAAAAGCCAAGTCTATCTCGTTCATTGTAGTGGCCAAAGCCATTTTAAACAACTGGTGTTATTGCGATCTTACAATGTTTACTAATGACTTCGAGGTCACAGCGCTGTCGTCATCTGTTTAACACGCTTCTGGCACGCCTATATCAGATACACCGATGTGATTGGTGCAGCTCGGCTACAAGGGCATAGTTAATGAGCAGAACGATTCGGTGCCAGAGTAACTTGCTGAGCAAATTCAAACTGTGCTCTCGCGAGAACTCTGGATTTCCAGGGTAATCAAACCATTCAGTAACATAAAAACATTGAGTGGACATGGATATGCAAAATAACCCACTTTAACATTTAAAATATTTCAAATAGCAATATGAAACATCATGAATACAGACGTACCAAGTCTCCCGGTTGTCCCGGGAGTCTATCGCATTTTAAGACGCTCACATATGATATACAATATCCCGGACATTGTGTTTTGTTTGATGAAGAAAATCAATGTTTAGCATATTGCACTGTAAATCCGAATTCGCTCAGTCAACCTAAAACTTTTTTGGAAACTGCTTGCACTTAAAACTTTTAGTTTAGTAAATGATGGTAACATGAAAATATTGAGTACACTAGACACAAAATAAATGTGTCACATGACCCTTTTTTGACTGTGAATTTATGTCTGATGAACTTAACTTTTTTAATCATACAACATAACTGA
>JACXGM010015832.1:0-20985 GCA_016801145.1 Umbra pygmaea
CCGTCACATGTTTTGCTTAACCAATCAGTTTAGTTGTTTAGTCCTCACCTGCACATCCTCACCTCGTTAGTTGGTTATTTAGTTCTGTGGGTTTGTTTGTTCTGTGTTGTTCATTGTTCTTGTCCAGTCCCTTGTTTAAATAAAGTACATTGCTTTGGTGAAGACGCGCCTGTCTCCAATCCCTATCCAAACTGCGACACCAGCCCATTTATACCCACACAGCAAAGCCATTACTGTACACAGCAAGGGAGAAGAACCACATGAAACAATCCACCTACATATTTTTTCTAACACCGTAGTAGCTGGCTAATATGAGCCTACAGCCAACGTTACTGTTTTGCGGTCAATAGAACTACTCAGCTGATTGTCTCATGAACCTAACCAGCCCATTTATACCCACATAGCAAAGCCATTACTGTACACAGCGAGGGAGAAGAACCACATGAAACAATCCACCTACATATTTTTTCTAACACCGTATTAGCTGGCTAATATGAGCCTACAGCAAAGTTACTGTTTTGCGGTCAATAGTACTAATCAGCTGATTGTCTCACGAACGTAACCTGCCCATTTATACCCACATAGCAAAGCCATTACTGTACACAGCGAGGGAGAAGAACCACATGAAACAATCCACCTAAATATTTTTTCTAACACTGTAGTAAAGATTTAGCTGGCTAATATGCGCTGTTATGCTGTAGGCTATTGTTTTGCGGTCAATAGTACTAATCAGATGATTGACTCACAAACGTGTAACCATCTCATTTCTCCCACATAGCAAAGCCATAAAATAGTGAGGGAGAAGAACTAAGTTACATGCAACAATCCAACTATATATTTTACACCACTGAAAAGGGAAAAGTCACTTTTCACGGTGACTATGGCTAGGTTCTACAAGGCTAACATTGTCAAACAACAGTTTTCAATTGCATTGCTAAAGTTGGAATACCTTACCTGTCCAGCAGAAAACGGGCAACTTCTTCATGGCTTTGAATTTTTTTTCCCTCAATACAGCTTTCCAATTGTCCAAAATTCCACTTCTAATAAAGGAGAGCTTCTACTATTACCTAATAGTTAGAATCCAACAACTTCTGCTGCAGCTTCTTTTTCGGCTGCTTCTCCTTCAAGGTTGTGACGAAATGCGCTCTGTAGCGCTGTTTGTTCGCTGAGGGCTACAGTAGAATTATGACGAGAAAATACAGCGACCTCCATATAAGGGGGTGTCCGCGGTTATGTAGATATAGATGGCTCATTCTAAGGTAATAAAAACATAATGGTTCATTATCTAAGGTCTTTACACACCACTGAAAACATAGTTATGGATCTTATATTGCATTTCTGTCAATAGATCCTCAGAACTATTACACATGGAACCTTTAAAGCAAAATAGTAAAAATGTTCACATCAAATGTGAAGAGTTTAATGTATTATACTGTGACTTCAAATAAACTTGTATATATATATTTTTTAACTAAACAATAAACATGAACACATTGTCTGTATCCCTTTAAAAGATGATTTTGGTCTGTCCCGCCTCAGTGACATTGAACTTCTACATTAAATATATTTAATAATATCTTCCTGTAATGTAGCAATTGTAATATCATGTTGATCAGTTATATGTATTTGAACATTTACAAGTGATATCATTAAATAAATATTTATTCAAATTTAATTAAAAAGAAGTATTAATCTTTGTTCCACGCTTTATGTGCAACCCTGATACCAAAACATGATCACCCCTATAAGAGAGTAGAACATTCCATAAATCATATATTAACAAGAAGTTGCATCATCAAGATATTTTCTAGACCATGACCAATTAAAAAGTAAGTACCTAAATTTCATTTTCTCTGTTTTCACAGAAATGTTAGATTTAGCTGCTTTCGTCAAACTCAAGGATGCAACCCTGTTACCAATATTTTTGTTAGAAAATCTATATAAATATAGTTTTACTTTAATTTATGGAAGATGTATGCTTGTCAATAGCTAGCATGCAACATGTGCTCCCGGTCTAGCTAATCCTCCTGAGTAATAGCTTCCTTTAGGCTAAATCTGCAACCCTGTTACTTTTTGTATTTAAAATTTCAAATGAATATTGAAATTAACAACCTGAGGTGGGAAAATAAAATGTTCTTAAGGTATATACATCTTCTTTCTATATGCCTTGATGAAATAAACAAAAAAATAGTTCAGAAAAAAAAAGTTTCAAACCCAATTCCCACTCTATTGGTGGAATGTCCCAGTCATTACCTGTAATAACTGCACCTGTTTGAACTCGTTGCCTGTATAAAAGACACCTGTCCACACACCCAATTAAACAGACTTCAACCTCTCCACAATGGCCAAGACAGAGAGCTGGGTGGGCTACAGGACAATAGGCAAGCAGCTTGGTGAAAAGGAAACAACTACTGGCACAATTATTAGAAAATGTAAGAAGTTCAAGACGACAGTCAGTCTCCCTCGGTCTGGGGCTCCATGTAAGGTCTCACCTTGTGGGGCATCAATGATCATGAGGAAGGTGAGGGATCAGCCCAGAACTACAAAGCAAGACATTGTCAATGACCTGAAGAGAACTAGGACCACAGTCTCAATGAAAACCATTAGTAAAATTATGGAAGAATTAATTGGACTTTAATATTTGTAACCCACAGAAGACAATCTGTCTTGCGTGATGCGCAAATATTTCACCATCTGCAAATGTGTATTTTTACATTTCTGATGTGTAAAATCATATTCATAAAAATACAGGGTGATGTGTACAACACAAAACTGTTTTTACACATTTGCAGATTACTTCCTGTGAATTTGTGGGTCATGTTACATTTGTAAGTTCCTTTTTACACATTTGTGGAATTTTGTCCAATGTGTACTGCGGAGACCTGTAAATAAACATATACACAAATATATCACAATTTGCAAATACAGAAAATTAAATCTGTACAAATATCTTTTTATTTCACATACAAATTGTGAGATATTTGTGTATATGTTTATTTACATATCTCACAATTTGCAAATACAGAAAATTAAATCTGTACAAATATCTTTTTATTTCACATACAAATTGTGATTTACGCATTTGTGGATCCATTTCTACAAACAGTTTTTACACATTTGCAAATTACTTCCTGTGAATTTGTTGGTCACGTTACATTTGTAAGTTCCTTTTTACACATTTGTGGAATTTTGTGCAATGTGTACTGCAGAGATCTGTAAATAAACATATACACAAATATTTCACAACCTAAAACATGTATTTTTACATTTGTGTTGTGTAAAATCATATTCACAAAAATAATGTGTGATTTGTAAACACACACAATTTAATCTGTACAAATATCTTTTTGTTACACATACAAAGTGTGATTTACGCTTTTGTGGATCCATTTCTACACACAACTGCTTTTACGCATTTGCGTATTGCTTCCGGGCAATTTGCAGGTCACGTGACATTTGCAACTCCTTTTTACACATGTGTGGATTTTTGTCCACTCTGTCCCGCTGCGATCTGCAAAAACAGATTTGTAAGGCGTACGTGTGAGAGCAGTTAATTAGCCACACCAGCAGGTGGCGGTGCAAGCACACACAGTCTATGACACACACATAGAACCTGAAAGAGCATCATGAGTGTCATAAGATATCTATTACACGGTGGGCCGAAGCCGTTTTTCGTGTTGTTCATCGATCTCCATCGATAGAGTATACGAATGTTTTATGTACGACATTAAGTAATTATATGTAGTCAAAAAAAAATTGTTGGCAACTCTGGTTTGATCATATATTTTCACAAACGTATATTTTGATTGTCAATCTGCTTAGGCAAATCGCGGGACAGCTCTAGTAGCTGAACCAATCTCGCGGGAAAGCTCTAGGGATATAAGCAAAAGAAAAAGCCTATTTTTGTTTTGTAAAGGGAAGAATGGTAATATTATTTTTTTACAAGAAACTCACTCTAAGATAGATGATACAATATTCTGGTCTAAACAATGGGGAGATGAAACTTTCTTCAGCCATGGCACTTCAAGATCAGCAGGGGTCGCTATCCTTCTTAAAAACTTTCAAGGCCAGATTGTAACCCACATTGTCAGATGATTATAGCCATTGGATAATTCTTATTATAACCATTGATGATTTAAAATTTATTTTGATTAATGTATATGGCTACAATGACAAAAAGGAAAATAAGAATTTACTTGAGCAAATTGCCCTACAATTAGATCATCTAAAATTATCACATTCAACTGAGAATATTATAATAGGTGGTGATCTCAACATAGTTCATAATGAATTTTTAGATAAATTTCCTTCCAAATATTCTGCAAGTCACCCTAATAGTACTTTTACTAACTTTTGTAATGAACACAGTCTAGTTGATGCGTGGAGACACCTTAATCCAAGAATAACTAAGTACTCATGGTTTAGTCCTAATTATCGACTCAAATCTAGAATTGACCATTGGTTAATTGCAAACCACCTGATGTGTCATGAAATCATCTCTGACATCTCGGCTGCTCCGCTGACTGATCACAGTATTATTTATCTATGTATTAAACCCAAAAACAGAAGAAACAATTCAAACAAATACTGGAAATTTAACCCCAGTCTCCTTAAATACAATGATTACTGTCAAAATATCAAATTATTATTTACAGAGATTATGAACCTAGAAGAATTATCAACCCATGTTAAGAAATGGGAGTTCCTAAAATATAAAATACGGCAATTTACTATTACATTTAGTAAAAAACTTAAAAAAGATAACGAAAAAAAAGAAATAGATATTATCAAACAATTAAATGAATACTGCAATAAACCTAACCCTACTGAAGACGACAGACAGAACATACTCAACCTTCAGCCTAAACTGGATGAAATGTATACTCAGAAAGCACAAGGAGCATTTATCAGATCTAGGGCTAAATGGATGGAGGAGGGAGAAAAAACTGTGGCCTTGAAAAGAGAAGGCAAAAAACAAACAATATCAGATCCCTAATTATTAATGACGCAGAAATCACAGATGAAAAGCTAATCTTCCAATTTTATAGCCAGCTTTACACTTTTAAGTTCTCTACGGAAGACTCTGAGCTATTTTTTGCTATATAGACCAATTTATCCCCAAAATAGATGAAAAATATAAAAAAACATGTGAAAGTGAAATAACAATTGCAGAAGTTGATGCAGTGATTGGTCACCTCTCTCAATACGGTCTCACTGGAGATTTTTATAGACACTTCTGGGAAGATATAAGGAAGTTGCTGTATCAAGTTTTCTCCGAAATTTTCACGACCGGTATACTCCCAACTACAATGAGACATGGGATTATCGTCTCAATTCCAAAACCAAAAAAGATCCTAGAGTTATAGAAAACAGAAGGCCTATTACTCTTAGAAACTCAGATTACAAGCTCCTAACCTATATTTTCACTGTTCATCTTCAAACAGGGATTTCACGTCTTATTGCAGAAACACAATCAGGCTTCTTAAAAGGAAGATCTATCCACAATAATATAAGGCTGGTAATGGACATAATTGAATATAGGAGTCTCATTGAGGATAATGGGTTGATTTTCTTCTTAGATTTCTATAAGGCGTTTGATTCAGTGGAGCATCCGTTTATAATGATGGTACTTGATCACCTTGGTTTTGGAAATAAGTTTGGAAATCTAGTTAAGGGTCTATATCAGAATATTAGCAGTTGTGTTCTATTACCTAATGGAACAACTCCCAGCTTTATGATTAATTTAGGAATTCCTCAAGGTTGTCCCATTTCACCATATTTGTTCTTATTAGTCACTGAAATGTTAGCAATTTACATTAAAAACTCAAATGAAATAAAAAACTAAATGTGCTAGGTACAGACATTATAATTAGCCAATTAGTTGATGACACAACACTCTTTTTGAAAGATAGACATCAAGTCCCAGTAACTATTGAAAAAATTAAGATATTCTCTAAGGCTTCAGGGCTAACATTAAACTTCAAAAAATGCGAACTATTCTCCATACATGACACACCACTAGATAGTATCTGTAATATCCCTATAAAATCTGAAATCAAATACCTGGGAGTCCACCTTACCAAGGACTCAAGTCTAAGTCAATCACTAAATGTAGAAAACAAACTAAAAGAATGTAAAACAAAATTATATTTATGGCTCCAAAGAGATTTATTAATTTTAGGTCGAGTCTATCTAACAAAAATGGAAAGTTTATCAAGATGTATTTATCCAACCTATTCTCATGCCATCCCCAAGAAATTAATAAAATCTATAAATCAAATTAATCTAAATTTCATTTGGAGAAACAAACCACATTATATGAAAAAAAGCAATATGGTCAAAGAAATAAAAGATGGAGGCTTAAAAATTATATAGATTTTGAATGCCTCAATGGAACCTTGAAAATAAATTGGTTAAAGTCCTGGATAAAACATAGCAATTGCTTTTGGTACTGTATCCCAAATCATATATTTAATAAAATTGGAGGATTGAAACTTCTTCTCACAGCAGACTTTGATGTTAACAAACTTTCCTTATCATTATCAGAGTTCCATAAACAAATATTGCTATATTGGAAAATGTTATATGTACACAACTTTTCACCTCATACCACTATACTCTGGAACAACAGATATATACTATACCGAAATAAGTCGTTATTTTATGACGACTGGTTGGAGAAAAATATATGGTCCATAACCGATCTGATGGATGCTAGTGGCCACCTGCTGGATTACGAGCAATTTTGCACTAAACACAATTTTAGCCCTTCCAAGTCAGACTTTGTGAAAATACATAAAGCACTACCAAAATAATTTATTCTTCTGACACAAAATATAATGACGCATCAAACTATACAGCCGCAATTGGCCTCAACTGCAATCCAACAATTGTCAATTTTGGACAAGAAATTCAACAATTCTTTCATTAGGAACTGTTTCATTAGAAGATTATTCCCTGGAAGTCAAAATAAAAATGACATTTTATCTAAATTTGACAAAAAATTAATACATAAACTGAGAACTACGTATTTAAAATTCCCTATACCACCTAAAATGAAAGAAAACCATTTCAAAATTATGAATGACATTTATCCCTCCAAAGAATTACTTAGGCTTCGTTATCATATATATATTATATATGATAATATATGCTCATTCTGTGAGTCTGATATTGAAACCACGGACCATATATTTTTCTCATGCAGGGTAATACAGACATTTTGGCTTGACATCCACCAATGGATAAAACAAAGTGTCTCACTTTTCCCTGCTACTATCTCTAGAGATCACATTACATTTGGATTGGTATTACATAACAAAAATGATGAATTCTGTTGCAATGTTATTTTATGTCTTGCAAACTTTTTCATCCACAAAAATAGACTTATGAAATCATCCCTCAATTTAATGTTTTTCCTTAATGAATTTAAACTATATGTAAATGGAAGAAATGCACAAAAACTTTATGATATCCTAAAACACTTCCCCATGATGTCAACAAACTGAAAATGAACTGTACTTTACCTTGTATGTTGTATTATTTAATTTGTATTTATTTCTTTTATTTTTTTATTATTCTTTTTTTTCCTTCTACAGATATTATAATTGTACAAATCCTTCTAAATCCTATATTGTAAGTTAATTATCCTTGAATGCAATGCTGCCATATCATTTGGCAAATGTTATGTACCATTTTTCACACTGAAAGAATATTAATGTTGCCGTGAATGTTTTGTACATTTTCAATAAAAAAAAGATAAAAAAAAGGTGTAACTGTGAGAGCAGTTAATTAGCCACACCAGCAGGTGGCGGTGCAAGCACACACAGTCTATGACACACACAGAACCTGAAAGAGCATCATGAGTGTCATAAGATATCTATTACACAGTGGGCCGAAGCCGTTTTTCGTGTTGTTCATCGATCTCCATCGATAGAGTATACGAATGTTTTATGTATGACATTAAGTAAATATATGTAGTCAAAAAAAAATAGTTGGCAACTCTGGTTTGATCATATATTTTCACAAACGTATATTTTGATTGTCAATCTGCTTAGGCAAATCGCGGGACAGCTCTAGTAGCTGAACCAATCTCGCGGTAAAGCTCTAGTAGCTGAACGAATCAGATTGTAGTTTAAACGTCATCAAAAATACTAACCAATCGCAGACGGCCAGGCAAGGACCCCGAAAGGGGCGGGAGTGACATAGCGGTAATGTTATATTGTAAGGCCTATATTTATATACCGGTATCTAACATAAATATTATGACACTTTATCTTGGATATGGAGTGTTGTATGCATGTTACTAGCTGTACATCAACAAACATAATACTCTTTTTAGTAACAAGTTGGATCAAGTTTGTACGAAGTTCTTTTAGAGTGGGTGAATTTAAATACAAAAGAAAAGTGATTTCACAGACAGATTAAGCATAGTCCTGTATTAAACAACCAACTTGAATGGAAATGTAATAGACTTTATTGCAGACACAAGTCCATATATCACATCATACATTATAAATAGTATGTATTAAAATTAAAGAAGGATCCACATGACATAAAAATAGCATATTGGCCCATAGGATATATAGGCTGTTGTACCATTTGTATATATATATTTTTTTATTTAACCTTTATTTAACCAGGTAAGTTGACTAAGAACAATTTCTTATTTACAGCAACGACCTGGGAGCAATTAGGGTAAAGTGTCTTGCCCAAGGACAAAACAACATTTGGCTCTGTCAGGAATCGAACTGGCAACCTTCTGACAACAAGTCTGACTCCCTACCCACTGAGCCATCTGCGCCCCATATGGACATATATCTAAAGCAGCTTTTCAGAGGGCTGAATAGGGCTTCAATTATGTGATTCTCTGACTTGTCCAAGCAACACATAAAACCCCACATCAGTTGTCTTAAGAGTGCCTTGCAAGTTGGCACTCTAATGGAAACAAACAAGTGACTGGCCCTATGCCACCTAGGGACTCGAAGCAGCAACCTCATTGCATCATTGTATGCTACCTTGAGCCTCTGCATACTCTTTTTCTTATAATTAGACCACAGTTGGGCAGTATACAGCGGTGTGATATAGGATCTAAACAGTTAGCGTTTCACAGAGTCAGAATACATAGGGAACTTCCTTATCAGCATATTAGCTTGAGAATAAATTGTACAGCACTGTCGATAGAGGTCTTTGTCATTGGTCCAGTCATCGGATATGACATGACCTAGGTATTTAATTTCCTCGCACACAGCTAGAGGACTATCTGACAAATAAAAGGTTGGATTTGTTGATTTCCTGTCCTCAGCGCTTCTAACTATCATTATTTTACTTTTCTTAGCATTGTACTTTATATCATGATCAAAGCCATACTGAGAGGACACCTTTAGCATCGGCTGCAGCCCAGCACTATATGGACCAAGCAGGGCCAGGTCGTCTGGATAAATAAGATGATTAACAATAGTATTGCCCACAAGACAGCTAGTTTTTAATCTATTTAGCTGATTTGATAGGTCATCCATATAAACATTAAATAAAATAGGAGACAAAATTCCTCCTTTCCGTACTCCATTTCTGACACAGAATGGAGCAGATACAACATTGTCCCATTTAACCTGAAACGTTTGATGGGCATACCAAAACGCTAAAATTCTCACTAAGAATTTATGGGCACCTCTTTCTAGCAAAATGTCTATTGATCTTGCATTTTTGGTTTAAAAAAATAGGGGACAACAGCCTTGTACAATTGTATTTTGTAAAGGCCTCGCAAAATGATTTGATAAATACCAAGCCTGAAACCTAGCATAGGTACATGGCCTATTGCAGTAAGTTAATTTTTTTATCAGTACTGAGATCAGTGGATAAAATGGGTGCACTGTGAACACAGGTTTTGTGTAGCATCAACACAGTATGGCGGTCTGGGGCAGAGACAATGAGAGATCTAAAGAGGTACAGCATGGGTCGAGGAAGAAAAACATATTTATCGACAGCGCTTTGCACCAGGACAGACATGCCCCTGTCGGGATCTTGGAGCTTGTGTACTGCTCCTGTAAAAAAACACAATGTGTCAAAGGGAGATACACATGCAAATTGAATGACCTCCCATGTACAGACGTGTCTTTGTGTGGACTGTGAGAACTTCCCAAAGTAGGTATCAGTGTAGGCATCTTTCTAGCAAGTGGAAAGTGAAATGTAAAATATATTTAGTTTTAATTGCTTTGTTGTTTGATGATAAAATGTATAAGATTTAGGATAAATATTTTAATGTAATGTTATTTAAAACATGGTATCTCTTCCATGACTAGCTATTAGGATATCTGCGTTGATGTATAACCTATGTAATACATGTATTCTCTTCCATGCCTAGCTAGTAACGTTAGGTTATCTGTAGTTGATGTAATCTTATATAACTAGCTAATAACGTTACATGTTACCTCTTCCATAACTAGCTATTAGGTGACGTAGCTAGTAGATTCAAACCTATATGATAAATGTTATCTTTTCCACTTTAACCTCTGTCTATTAATCGTCTTTATATCCTAATTTCCAGCGCTACAGCCTGATAAAATAACTGTGTTTATGTTAACATGCACTGCTAACAATGCATCTAACTAACGTTTACATGCTGACACGTTAGGTCTGTATCTCCTCAAAACAAATGTTTTCCTCTCTGGGATCTGTATGTAATTTCTAACAAATGTAGCGTTACCTGTAAATACAAACATAATAATGTTATATTAATGGTTTACAGAGTTCATGCACTAAGCTACCATTAACGTTATAAGACAGGTATAAACAGCAGTATTTACCTGAGCCACATTACCAGGGGCGCTGCTAAGGATTTTGGGCCCCATGAAAAGAATCTTGACAGGGCCCCCAACACAGCTGAGACAGGGCTTCTCTGGGCCCCCTCTTAGTCATGGGCCCCGAGAATCGTCATCCTTTACCCCCCCTTTACAGCGCCCCTGCACATTACACCTGGAATCTTGGATGCCGTTGTTAATGTTTCTCGACTTCGGATAGGATTCCTGCTGGAAAATCTTTGATTGTGTAGTTTTCGTTAGAGAAGATTTCATGGTGATTTCTCCAATATTTTACACCATAGAAAATGCTTCCGCTGTTATGTCATGTGCAATATTATTGGAAGACTTTAGTCACATGACGATAGAAATCGTTTTTTTATTGGTTAGATGAATAGTATTCCCTTGCGTTTGCCTAATTCGTTTATTAAACGTAAATTTAGTTTAAAAAAACTATGATCGAGTTGACATTGCCAACAAACGGATACGTGTTCAGAAAAAATTATTTAGTTTATGTGAAAAAAGCAGCTACTCTATCGCCGAGGATCGATCATTTAAAAAACTAAAGCAGATAGCAGCGTTTGGCCCACCGCCTAGAGGTAGTGCAGTGGCATTGACTGTGCAGTCGATATCCTCTCAATTCATGGGAGAGAATGTCGCTACCGCCACCTGCTGGTGTGGCTAATTAACTGCTCTCACACGTACGCCTTACAAATCTGTTTTTGCAGATCGAAGCAGGACAGAGTGGACAAAAATCCACACATGTGTAAAAAGGGAGTTGCAATGTCACGTGACCTGCAAATTGCCCGGAAGCAATACGCAAATGCGTAAAAACAGTTTTGTGTGTAGAAATGGATCCACAAAAGCTTAAATCACACTTTGTACCTGAAACAAAAATATATTTGTACAGATTAAATTGTGTGTATTTACAAATCACACATTATTTTTGTGAATATGATTTTACACAACACAAATGTAAAAATACATGTTTTAGTTTGTGAGATATTTGTGTATATGTTTATTTACAGATCTCTGCAGTACACATTGGACAAAATTCCACAAATGTTTAAAAAGGAACTTACAAATGTAACGTGACCAACAAATTCACAGGAAGTAACTTGCAAATGTGTAAAAACAGTTTTGTGTTGTACACATCACCCTGTATTTTTGTGGATATAAATTTACACATCACAAATATAAAAATACACATTTGCAGATAGTCAAAATATTTGCGCATCATTGTACACATTTGTAGATTGTCTTCTGTGGGTTACAAATATTAAAGTCCAATTAATTCTTCCATATAAAATCCCTGCTGCAGTGTGTGCAAACCTGGTCAAGAACTACAGGAAACATATGATCTCTGTAATTGCAAACAAAGGTTTCTGTACCAAATATTGAGTTCTGCTTTTCTGATGTATCAAAAAGTTATGTCATGCAATAAAATGCATATTCATTATTTAAAAATCATACAATGTGGTTTTCAGGATTTTTGTTTTGGATTCAGTTTCTCACAGTTGAAGTGTGATATGATAAAAATTAAGGACCTCTACATACTTTGTACTTAGGAACGTATGGTACAAGACTGACACATTCTCTAATTAAGAAGGACCAATGGCCAACATTTTAATTCCATGTTCCCTTTGATTGCTTAATAGATTATGAATAAATCGTCACCGATGATAGAGGATATCTTTTTTATTACGTTTGGAGTTATATACCATGAGATGTTAGGCTACGTGGGTTAAAACGTGATCTACGTCGTAGTCATGTACGAACTAAATACATAAAAAATGGACAACCATATTTCTTAAATAACAGGTTATAAGACTATATCCAGACCATAATTGATTTTGGGGGGTGGAAGTGGAGTGTCAAACTTGTTTTTGTTATATGTCAGCAGTCTTTCTGCACGGCAAGGTAGGAACCAGTTTGATATTATACACACCATATATTTTTCACAAATTGTTCTTACTATTCGGGGGTCCAAATCTGAAGGGGCAAGTGCCCCCAAATTTCAATGGGCATGACGACGTCCACATTACCTGTATGTAACATTGGGAGGGGGGGTCCCATGCGGAATTTCGCGGGAGGGAGGACTAACTGAACGAATCAACCTCTATGATTCGCGAACGTGAGACTCGCCGGAAATAGTTCGCGAATCAGTGAACCTAATCTTTTAAGTAGTGATGTGACGTTCGCGAACGATCCGGATCTTTTGAACGGCTCCTTGGTACGAATGAAGGGAACCGAGTCGTACATTGTGAGAGACGTTTTTTATCGTTCGTTCTACCCATATTTAGCTGCCTGCCTGAGCCATAATCCTTTATGATTTATCGTGAGTAGTGAACATTCTGAAAAAGTCAATGAGAACAGCGCGACAACAATAGAAAAAAACGATTAATTCAACTACATTAAAAAAAGAAAATGACCCAAACTCATTGTTTTTGCAAAGCAAACATAATTTAACATCGTTTTACTATTTTTAAGTTCTCATGTGAAATGTTCAGATAATCGTTTAGCTATAGGATTTGTTCTAAAATCTGTTTTGTACAACGTTCCGTTTGCAATGTGAAAATAAAACATGTTCTAAAGTAAAGTGTAGCATGATTTGCATTCAAGGCAAGGCCAGTTTATTACATTTCATACAGCGGGTGACAAAGCAGAGGGATATGTCGTCACCTTGTGTAATTACTACGAAAATCATTGCAATTTGGTCTGGCAATACAAGTAATTTAATGCAGCTAAAACAAGTCCTCACATACGAAATAAAATCACATTGGTGGGAAGTGTATTTGAATCTGCTCCACATCATAAAGTATCACTATCTTAGCGATTACCACAAAGCTAAAACAGTAATCACCGACGACTATATATTTAAAACAATGTCTTCCCAGGTCAAGATCAGACGGTTGAGGTGCAAAATCGTAACAGTGTTAGGAGGCACCTATCACAGATCATCTGTGACATACCCATCATCATTTATTTCACCTAGAAGGATCAAAGTAGTTTATCGAGTCCGAAAATATTAAAGAGAAGCTGACAGTCTTTTACAAACGGGTTTGTGTAAAGACAAAATTGACAAAATTGTCATGAATAATCATAATAACTGACAAGTAGCTACGAAACATGTAAGATGAACATCCCACTGTAAATGTTTTTTAAAGCTTCTAGAAAATGTCAGCAAACTATCAGAATTTCATGATATAATAATATTCACTTCTGATGCATTCTGGGTAAGAAATATAACACTATTGGATAATTACTCTGTCTATCAAATCCAGCGATAGCCCCTCCTTCCTATGCACGCCTGATCTGACGTCCATGAAACGTGTTCGCTATAATAAAAGTAAGTAAGTAAGTTTTATTTATAGAGCACTTTTCACAGATATAAAATCACAAATGCTTTACATAAAATACAGCATACACATTTAAAATACTATAGAAAACATAATAAAATGTACAATAAAATACGTATTAAAAAAGTAAAATCATAGATTAAAGAGACAGCAGACCGTAATGATGGAGGCAGAGCATTCCAGAGTCTCGGTGATACGGACTCAAAGTAGCGGTCCCCACGAGTCTTGAGACGGGATAAAGGCTTCGAATGCAGATTATCCAAAATTATTTTGAACAACCGTAGTGTGTTGAAGTGTCTTGTTTAGCTGCTCCTACTCGTAAAGAATTGTACAAGTGACACTTAAACAAGTTATCAATATATACAGACATTAAATGATTAAACGTACACTCACTGGCCACTTCATTAGGTACACCTTGCTAGTTCCAGGTTGGACTAACTTTTGCATTCAGAACTGCCTTAATCCTTTATAGCATAGACTCAACAAGGTGCTGGAAACGTTCCTAAGGGATTTTGGTCCATATTGACATTATTGTATTAAAATAGTTGTTGCAGATTCACAGATTATTCCGTTCCACCACATCCCAAAGGTGCTCACCATTTGAGGACAGACAACTCGTTGTCATGTTCAGGAAACCAGTTTACGATTTTGCAAGCATTGTCACATGGTGCAATATTCTGCTAAAAATGTAGCCATTAGAAGTCGGGTACACTGGGATTCGACATTGTCGTAGGCCTGCCAAACTCAATTCATTTTAAGGATTCAGGTTATTCTGAGTCACTCTCTAAACTGACCCGAGTCACTTGAGTCACTTGAGTCATTATTGCCAAATCTCCAAGGAAACTCAGTTGTAGCCCATTCTCTCTAACCTAGTGGTCCTCAAACCCTTCCATGGAGGGCCTAGTGTATGCTGGTTTTTGGTCTTTCTCTTCAATTAGAGCATAATTAGGAGGGGAGATATAAACCAATTAGTGAGCTACTCCATCAGGCTTGTACAAGGTAAAAGCAAAAACCGGCATACACTAGGCCCTCCTTGGAAGGGTTTGAGGACCACTGTTAGACTATACCACTAACGTAGTAGGAAATTCTGTGGATTCACACGGTGCAGGCTCACTATTCCAGAGTTTAGTAACAAAAATGTATTTTAATAAGGTACATCAAAAAAGAAACACAACATTTAGCCAGGCATAGGCAATGTCATTAGAGGAAGAAACTGTAAAATGTGCAAATTACTAGAACAATAATACAACAAAAATAAATATAACAATAAAATAAATTAAATACAAAAACAACAATGAAATGGAACAAACATAAATATAACAATAAAATATATTAAATACAAAAACAACAATCAAATGGACCAAACATTCAAAATGTGCAAATAATAAATGCTAAGAAAAACGACATAAATATTTACATTATAATTGTCCTTTTGTTGTGGATTTGCTTTACCCTGACTCGAGGAGAGACTTCACTCGCTCGTCTGATAACGATCCACACATGACAACGTAGCCGGCGGATTCGCGCGATTGACTGACTCACGCAAGAACTTATGAGTACGGAATACATATTAGGAACAGAATCACTCCTCATCTCTGGTTCTCACCTCTCCCTTGGTCATGTCTCAACCCTGCACCAGTCAATTCTCAGGGGTGGTAAAAGTACTCAAAAGTTATACTCAAGTAAAAGTATATATACCTAAATAAAAAAGACTCCAGTAAAAGTAGAAAGTCCTGCATTCAAACATCACTCAAGTAAAAGTACAAAAGTGTCCAATTTAAAATGTACTTAAGTACCGAAAGTAGAAAGTAAATATTCAAATTAACTGTAAATATCCATAATTTAGCAGCTCAATTGTTTTGGGAGTGATATGCAATGTTTTTATTGAACAAATGATAAGATTAGATACTATAATTAAGAATTTGTTAGATTTGCAACCATAAGAGTCAATGAAGCACCTTAATGAAGCTTCTTAACCCAGTATAGGGTTTTTAACTCAATAGACATGTTCCATAACATTAGCTGCATCAAACAGGAAATGTTTCAGAATATCGATGAGGAAGAACCACCTCTTTAAGTTTAAATATCTTCAAACACACCATTAAGCTACACAGACTACTATTTAATGTTGTAAAAGCTTCTATTCAGCTTTAGCAGAAGCTGATTTTCAAACTTGCTAGATGGTGTGATGTACGAGCTGGTGTGGCACAGGGAAAATACATATTCATGTTTTTAAAGTGTTTTTCCTTAAAAAAAATCAATGCATAGGTTATATATCAACAGTCAACATAGTTACATTTAAATGTAGCAAATATAGAGTATGGTCTGCTGTTATTTTGTGACCTGTTTATGATGTCATGATGGTGTGCAGTGAGAAGTTTCATAGCAAATATTATACCGCAAAAGAAGAGTTTGGGAAACACTGAGCTAACGTTAGTGTGGCAAACCTGACTAGTCAGCTTTTCCAAGTTTACCCGGGACCGTATCATCCATAATCAATCGGCAGCATGCAGGGAGAAACAGTTTACTAGCTTGATTCTCGCCTGCAGTCAGCTTACGGATTTATCACACACAAACCCAAATCTGCCACCTTTGGCTATCATGCATTAACTACATTGACTACTGTCAAGAGCTGCACCTTTACCTGTTTCTGCTGTCATTTTCCACATCACAATGGCGAACTGATTGCTATGTGCGCGCATGCTGGCAAAGAGCTCACAAATTCTTTGTTTAAGACCTTCATTGGTTTGGAAAGCCAGTGTAATAAATACTTGGAGTGGGCTTGAGGAAAATGTATCGGAGTAAAAAGTAAACTTTGTCTTTAAAATTGTAGTGGAGTAAGAGTGAAAGTAGATCCAAATAAAACATACTCAAGTAAAGTAAACATCCCCGAAAAAAATACTTAAGTAAAGTAATGAAGTATTTTTACTTCATTACTTACCACCACTGTCAATTCTCACCCCTACTCCTCAGTCCTCAACCCTCCCCTGGTCAGGTATCACCCCTCCTTCTCAATACTCACCCTTCCCTTGGTCATGTATCAACCCTGAACCACTCAAACATCCTCCCTCCTTCTGAAACGTCACCCATCCCTTGGTCAGGTATCACCCCTCCTCAAGTTAAGTATCACCCCTCCTCAAGTCAGGTGTCACCCCTCCTCATGTCAGGTGTTAGGTTTAGGACTACAGATGGAAATGAGCATCTATGCTATAATCTGGCTCATTTAAGTCAGTACAGAAGTTTAAGATTGTTCATTAATGTGCACTGTCCCAAATAAATGAATAAATACTAAATCATGTGTTATTAACCCCTGTTCGTTTTGCGTCAGAGTTGTCCTTTAACTTGAAAAGTCTATGAAACAAATCATTGTGTTCCTGAGTTGGAGGAGCATAGCAATTACAACAGCAGGATGGGGTTTGATTCCCAGGGGGGTCTAGTATGAAAAAGTATCAATACCTATGCACTTCATTATTGTTAGTTACTCTGGATAAGAATTAATTATGTAAAAATATTATCATAAATCAAGCTTTACACAACCAGTTAGCCAAATCGTTGCTGTAAAATAAGTTCAATGAAAAATGTAGATTTTAGATGTAGTAGATGTCAATTATCCACCAGTCTGATATGGGGTATGTAGTTGTGGCCAACTTAAAGCAACACTGGGGCTGAAAGGATGAGGTGCTTCAATACTATTGGTCTGAGAAACTAGTACAACGCAAGGGGTAACGTTAGAAGGTAGTGTATATGTGTGTCAGATCCCACATTAGATTGTACTGTATATGTGTGTCAGAACCCACGTGAAAGTGTACTGTATATGTGTGCCAGAACCCACGTTAGAGTGTACTGCTTGTGTCCCAGAGGCAGTAGCTTAGGCTGCTGCACTAACCAAGGCCACTCATTTGAACATTCTAACCTAAACCTAACCCCTAATCTGGAAAGAGACATTTACTTTATGACAACAAGATAAAATAACTTTGTGGTGAACAAACCGTCAGCTTTTACTATATTGATGTGGAGTTTTGACTGAAAGCACACACATAGTGTCTGAAAAACAAACAAACATGATGAACATCTGTACAAATGGTTAACAAGGTAGATTGCTATAAAATTCAGATTACAATGTCACATTTTCAAAATCTACCTTGGAATTCATTTATCAATAGTTTTTTTTCTGGCATTTATAAAATTTTTTAGACCTTACCATTTCTAAGGATGCAAATAATATCCTACAATCTACCATCTACTGTAAACCCCTCACTAGGAACACCTTTGCTAAGAGCGGACAGTAATCACCGGCAACATCTACTACGCAACATACCAGTGGGCCCGTTCCTGCGGGTCAGAAGAAATTGTAGCACCACAATTGATTTTATGTCAAAAGCAGCCCATCTAGCGTATCGCTTTGAACAACGAGATTATGATAACTCTGAGATTACAAAAGCATGGGATAGGGCTTTAAGATCAGATCATACCTCACTGTTGAAGAAAAAACCTAAGTCATATACAACATCAAGAGTATCTTTTTCCACCTGCTACACTCCAGTAGCGGGAAGAATTAAAAACATTATTCGTAAGCATTGGCATGTTCTCAAGAGTGACCCAAAACTCAAAGACATTTGCGCTGAGCCGCTTAGGTTTATATGTAGGTGTGCACGCAACATTCGCTATTTACTGACTTTGCCAAATAATTTGCTCTGTTTTTGCAAGTTTTTGTGTCATTACATAGAACCACACTATTGAGCGGATGTGACCTGAGGTTAACAATAGAGTTAACTACCCAGTAAAGAATGCCTTGTTACACTTGGAAGACCAGGAAGCATTGGACACTGGGGACAACAGTGTTAAATACTGCCTCTCAAACCTGGCCCGCATGCTGTGCTGTATTGGCATCTCCAGATTTGTGATATCATGGAATGCTCACCAAATCCCTGGTACTGTAAGAATATACTCAGGGTTCAAAATCAGCACCATTCACCACCCAAATGCTGATAAAATACAGTGGGGCAAAAAAGTATTTAGTCAGCCACCAATTGTGCAAGTTCTCCCACTTAAAAAGATGAGAGAGGCCTGTCATTTTCATCATAGGTACACTTAAACTATGAGAGACAAAATGAGAAAGAAATATCCAGAAAATCACATAGTAGGATTTTTTATGAATTTATTGGTAAATTATTTTTGTCTCTCATAGTTGAAGTGTACCTATGATGAAAATTACAGGCCTCTCTCATCTTTTTAAGTGGGAGAACTTGCATAATTGCTGGCTGACTAAATACCTTTTTGCCCCAGTGTATGCAGGTGGCTGGTAGATTTGATTCACTCACCAGCCAAAAACACAATACTAATCTGTTGAGTGGCTGGCAAAATTTGAAAATTCACTAGCTGTTTGGCTGGTAGATGAAAAAGTTAACTTAGAACTCTGCATATACTATAGTGTAGCTTCATCTTATTTTTTGTACTGTATTATTTTCTTTGGTAAAACAGATATTTTGTGCTCACAGAAACAGGAATTCCAAATCTGCTGATGTGTAATGGATGCCAAACAAAACTACCACCTAACCTACTGCCAGATGCATCCACAGCATCTAATATGTATGGCGAGCAGACCGGATCGTCACTGACAAGGGAATCTACCCTTTTCCTTCCGAAGAGCTGACGGCAAGAGTGGAGAGGGACTTCTCAGTTCACGACCCAGACTTGGCACCTCTTTTTGAGAACACTACACACTCAAACTACAGGCCCCTTCAAGAGGCATTGATATTGACATCACAAGGAGGATGTAAAAGAAAAAAAATACTATTTACACATTTAGCAGACACTCTTATCCAGAGCAACTTACAGTAAGTACTGAGACATTATCCATGGAGCAACTTAGGTTGAAGTGCCTTGCCACAACAACATTTAGCACAGCGGGAAACAAACCAACAACCTTCTGACTATTATTCTGACTCCCTAACCACTGAGCCATCTGACCCCAGTCATATAAGAATGCTTGTTGTAAATTATTCTAAACAACTATCCTATTCAACTGCCAGTCTACTTAAAACACTGCTCTTATGAAAGCCACTTTGAAACAAGTTCAGTCTGTTCGTATGCGCTTGAATCGAAGGCAATTTCTCTGGCTTTTATTAGCATATAGAATTTCATTAAATGTTGTGTTTTACTGTTGAGAGCTCAGCTGACATCTTCAAAATGATGTTGACACAATTGCAGATGTATAGCTTAACGTCTGCATGAAAATGTGCAATCTATGTGCAAAGCTACAGTATAAACTCCTACTATGCAACAGCAAAAGTGGGGGAAAATATGTTGATTGATGCCTGGTATATTTTTTACATTTCAATATTAGATTTTACCTGCAACAGCACAAATAATTTATACAATTATGTTGCAGCTGCATAATGACTTGCAAAAGGATCAAAACTGCAATAGCTACTTAAAGCATTTCCTTTTCCAAAAGGGATTTATGCTTTCATGTAGCTGCAATTTCTGTTCCTTTTAGTTTTAACATATACCCTGCTTTATAACGGAGTACACCACCATGTGTGTATATAGTGGATAATATTAATGGTCAGATAGTACAGTATGTCATGGTTTGGCAGTGGAACCATGCCGGTTGGGGTTCTATAGGTAGGGATACTGGCCCTCATTTATCAAACGTGCGTAGAAACCAGTGTAGATTTGAGCGCAGAAATCATCTTACGACGAGACCCACGTGTGATTTACAAAACTTTCGTATCACTCCAATTCCAGCGTACGAATTAGCGGCTGTTGATAAATCAGACGGTTGAAAACCATCGTAATTTACATAACACGCCCATATTTATGCAAGG
>JACXGM010015833.1:0-20984 GCA_016801145.1 Umbra pygmaea
CTGTACATTCCTGTGTATTGTTCTGCCAGGATAGAGGTACTGTACATTCCTGTGTATTGTTCTGCCAGGATAGAGGTACTGTACATTCCTGTGTATTGTTCTGCCATGATAGAGGTACTGTACATTCCTGTGTATTGTTCTGCCAGGATAGAGGTACTGTACATTCCTGTGTATTGTTCTGCCATGATAGAGGTACTGTACATTCCTGTGTATTGTTCTGCCAGGATAGAGGTACTGTAAATTCCTATGAAGGCTAAACTACAAACCTTGTAAACCAATGGCTTATTATTCCATGTATGATACTCGTTCATTTTATATGCAGAATTTACTTTGGGCATCACGGTTGCACTTGTTATCAAGTAGCAGACTGGTCTTACATTTATCTGGTTGCGCGTTCTACTAAGAAACACCAGATCCTGCATTCTGCCTCCGTTCTCCACACGACTATTACAGTAGAGGAGAAAAATGGGAGGAAGTCTTCTCAGGCTCCCTCAACTTCTCAGTGGCTGAGTGACATTACGTCTTCCCTGCAACTTGAGAAAATCAATATTACCTTAAGGGATTATAGTCCAAACTTGTGTATAAATGCAGACTTTTATTTCTTATTTTAACAGCTTGTACCCTTATTTTAACAGCTTGTACCCTTATTTTAACAGCTTGTACCCTTATTTTAACAGCTTGTACCCTTCTGACCTGCCAAAAGTAAAAAATATATATTTTTAATTTAGACTTTTTTTCATTTCTTTTTGTAATTTCAATTCATATTTATGTTCTTTTTGATTTTCGGACATCTTGATTAACTTACTTAGTTATTCATAAATTTGTTTTTTCTTACTTGTTATGTTGTGTATTTCTGTTAGGGTGTCTGTGTGCGAACGGGATTGGGTGTGGGGAGGGATTGGCATTGGGAGGGTCAGGGAGGGTGGGTCAGCTGTGCTGGGTGGAGGGGAGGGCTGGGGGGAGGATTGGATTTGTTGGGATGTCTGGGGGGGGTTGAAAAAGATGTTGTTTCATCCTGTTACCATGTCAAACCGGAAAAGGTCCTTAGTTAAATAATATTGGTCTATAATCATAAGCTAATATTGCCTTTCAAGATGTTGGTATGTTTAGGTATTTACTGATTCCAAGCATATGTTACTGATGGTGAGTATGCAGTCCTCGTTAATTGCCAGATTGTGCCTGAATATTGCCGTTGGTCCTAATCAGTCGACATTGCCCACTCTTGTTTTAATGGGAAGATAACAAAGGGTTGTCTATAAATGATTCATTGGAATCTTTCGTCTGGGAATGCGTCTCCTGGTACTGCTATGTTAAACCGACCAGAGCCAGTCTCTTGACACCAAGCTAAGGGGAGATAACTGTAAAGCCCTGTAGACCTCAACCAGTCACACAGTCCATGCTGTACTGTCACTCAGCTATTGCCATCCCCTGGGGGAATGTATGAATATCACACAACTTTCAGTTTTAAAGGCTATTTCACCAGAGCTCCTCCCAGCACAATGTTTTTGGTACTTTCTGCTGACTTTTAGTGTGACTGTGCCTGGAAATAAATAGAACTTATTCAAACTACACAAGTGGAATAGGCCTCCACTTTACGGGCAAACAGTATGTGTGGACATTTCAAAGGCAGATTATTTCCAGCGGGCATGCAAATACAAAAGATTATGGTAACTCCATGAAGGATTTTGTTTACCAGATGTCATGTTGTCATTTGAAATGTCTGATGTTCTGCTGTGGAATTTGGGCTACCGATCAACAGACAAATCATGGTGGCAAACAGCGGGGGGATTCAATACTCATTGTGTTGGGTTCTTTATTGTCCTCCCACTGTACCCATTCCTATATCATTTTAGTGCTGTCTACATAAATCAAGATTCACATGGATCTTTCTACACCAGCAGTGTGGGGGTTGGAAACCAAAATATAATTTATTTGTAGGTAGAATAAAATATTGTAAATACAGATTTCTGTTTCGCTTTTTTACAACACACCTACAGTGTCATCCAACAAAGAATATCATTATTTTTCAGCGACTCATTAAAAGAGCTACTGTAACCTTAAAGCCTTCAAATAATTTTAATGAAAAAACACAGGTTTGACTGTCAGTTGTAATCAGTATGCAGAAGTATGTTTACTTACTTCCACAACATATTAGCAAGTCAACCATCAGGTACCTTTTGTGACATCTTGCAATTCTGAATGGAAAACGACCTGCATGTAGGAAGGAAAAGCTAAATATTCCATAACGTAAAAAAAGTGAAACGTTAAGTGGTTTGACTGAAACACATTGATGTTAATTGAAACATTTGAAAGAGAGTTTTTAATGATCTCACACAGAACCAGAAAATTCTTTTTAAATAATGTAATGGATTTTAGTGTATTAGACAAAAATAATACAGATAAATATTTCCCAAAATACCCTGAGAGTTAGATACTTCGAATCAGTACTTCTGATAATGTGAAGGCCACAATATGGATTTTTTAATGGTTCTGGGAATAAACTAAAACAAAAACAGAATTGGTTATTAGTAATTTTATCTAAATTTATAACCATGCTTTTATCTAATGAAGTTACTATCCTAGATTTTTACTTAACTGGGACTCACAGGACTCAGTCAGTAGCACAATTAAACAATAAGCCAACAAGATCTAATCTTAAAGTTCAATTTGATATAATTTATTCTAACAAATGCACATGATAAATATAAAGCTAGAAGAGTATTTAATATAGGAGTCAGTGACCACTACCCTATTTCCAGTGTTAGAGATGTCAAGAGTTCACAGGGCCAAACCCCACAATATCTCTAAAAGAAATGACAGAAACTTCAATAAACAAGCTTTTGTACAGGATCTTTACCATAGTAATCCTGACCATATGTGATCCACCACCTATATCTGGGCTTAAGTTCACCAAAGTAATTACATTTTTTTATTTAAAAAGGGAGCTAAAGCTGTCTAAGGGGGCTAAGGAGGGTGTGAACTTAGGAGGGTGTGAACGATCTTGAATGGGTGTGAACAAAGGGGACCTCATTTGGGGTTAGATTGTTGGCAAATCTTTGAGGGGCGATTTCTCAGTACTGCATTTCCAGGCGTGTCAACATATATATTTTACATTTATTAATAGAGTAATATGCTCAAATGCGAATTACAGTAAGTACAGGGACATTCTCCCTGTAGCAACATAGGGTGAAGTGCCTTGTCCAAGGAACATTAAGCACAGCCGGCAACCTTCCGACTATTAGTCCAACTCCCTGACCCTCATTTCAAGCATCAAAGCTTTCTAAATATTCCTTCTATTTCACTGCACAAAATACCATTTGAAAGCTCTGAATTTGTACTTTCATAAAATGTAAAATATAAAAGACTTTGGTGACCGTCAGCCCAGATATAGGTGGTGGGTCATATATTTGTAACCTTACATTGACCTCTGGGGATATACCAAAGAATTGAAAAACGACCTATGTTTTGGCCCTACACTAAGGTCAGGATACTGGTTTATCAACCTGTCTCTAAACTGTCTTGTCTAGCAACAATTTTCCAGTTTAAGGATTTGCACTGACAACTGCCTATTAAGCCAATATCACTCTGGTTCCACACCAGGGCACGGTACAATAACAGCCGATACATTGGATAATTTTTTCAAAGCTGTTGATAGTAAGTTAAACAATGTCGCATTCATTCTTAACTTTTCAAAGGCCTTTGAAACAGGTGATTATTTGCTACTGCTTAAAAAACTGGACTTATTGGGGCTAGCTGTAGACACTTGTGCATGGTTTCTGAATTATCTTAGCAACAGATCACAGGGTATTGTTGCTGATGGGATAAAATCTGATTTGTTACTATTCATAAAGGAGTCCAACAGGGTTCAGTTTTGGGTCCTTTATTGTTTAATATAAATTATAAAAATATAAAAATGTAAATTTAATTTCTATGCGGATGATACAGTACCTTATGTGGTAGCCCAATCTCTTGCTCAAGAATTTACACTCCTACAGACTGATTTTGAGTAGCTACAAAATGCACTTGTAGACTTCTATATGGTGTTTTCTAGATAAAAAACCTACAATTGGGAAATCTCAACATTACTACTCTTGATGGCTCAATTTTAGAAAGTGTACCTGGGAATTAGCGTTAGACAATAATCTCTGTTTTAATACACATTACTGAGCTGTTGAATTGGCTTATTTATAGGAATAAATTGTCTTTCTTCACAGCATAGAAAGGAAACTGTACAGGCCACTTTTATGTCAGTTCTTGATTATGGTGATGTGCTATAAATAAATGCATCAGTGTCAGCATCAGCGTTGAAACATTTGGATGCTGTATATCATGAAGTGTTGAGCTTTATTAGTGGAGCAAACTATCACACACATTATTACCTGCTATACACTGCAGCTGGCTGGGACTCTTGGAATTTGAGAAGTTCCAGATATTGGCTGATGTTTATAAGGCTGTATTACAATAAATACCTAGCTATTAAAATAATTAAAATAATTAAAATAAAATATATCAGACTCTGGCTAAGGAACTTTTATTAGTAGACACATCTCAGGTTCACTCTGAGTTAGGTACAACTGCTTTTGAAAACCATGACTCACACTCATGGAATGATTTACATTCACACTCATGGAATGATTTACATTCACACTCATGGAATGATTTACATTCACACTCATGGAATGATTTACATTCACACTCATGGAATGATTTACATTCACACTCATGGAATGATTTACAGAGTAAACTTAAGCTAGAGATTTTGGATCCTATATATTAATTTATATGTCTGTTACATTACCTTTTTATGTTGACTGCCAATGTTTCGTTTAAGGTCTGTTTTTTATGTTAATGTCATTGTATGTTATACTTTTATTCTCTTTTAGTTCTTTGGCTGCTTTTCTTATATTGTTTTATATTTTTGTATCACAGGGCACAACTGTGAAAAAGACTCTGGCCTCCATTTGTCTTCCCTGGATAAATAAAGGTTAATAATAACAATGGTGCTGGCATGCAAGCTTGGCTCTGCCTGTCTGTCGATCTGTGAGTCTACCTGAATATATGTCTGTCTGTCGGCCTGTGTGTCTCTAGGCCTGTATGGTGTCTGTCTGTTTGGCATCAAAGACTCACCGTCCATCCCCCACCATCCGTGGTCATGTCACAGAAGACCTGGAAGCCAGCAGGGTAGTGCGTGGGATAGACAGAGTAGATACCATCATCCCGCTGGCCACTGGCATAGATATCACTGCAGTCCCGTGGTCTGGAACCTACCCAGGTCACATATACACCTGTTATTATTTTGAATTCTACATGCTATCATTCAATGTCATGTAATTAAAAACAGGTACGATTAGCAGGTAAAATCACCATACTACTGTGTTAAAACCTTAAACTGAAATCCCAAATTGCCAATAACAATGTACATTCACATTATTGTGCAAAATTTAATTAATGTAAAAACAATTCGGTAAACCGAAGATGATTTCAACTAAACAAAATGTTCCTAATCCTAAATATACAACATATAATATAAAGAGCAGTAAACAGGAAAAATACACAAAAAAACAAATCAAGTGCTGACCCTCCCCCTTTAGTTTGGACATCCTTCACCAAGTTTATTTCCTTCTACACCAGTTTCTGTTTCAGTTCATCAATTTGGTTATATCATGTCATTATGTCATTAGCGCCTGCTGGTTATCTTTATTTCAAAATGCACTGGCCTATACACCTACAAGGCAAACTCCATGGGCAGAGTCTGTTTTACATACAGTAGGCTCTGCCAGCATTGGGTCAAACGGAAATAATGACGTGTTGTTCCTGTTTTCTGTTATCGTTAGTGATTATATGTTGGAATCACAAATGGATAAAGCCGGTCCTTAAATATGGAGACGGAACAACACCACTGAAAAATATCGGAACGGGTTTAGCCTAGGTTTTGAATTTTCTTTTTGCGCTGTTCAATATAAGCCAGAATTTTTAATCGGTATAGCAAGTAAAACAACAGAAGAAATGACGTGAGATTTACTTCTGTGTTTTAGGGTAATCTGGTTTTTATCTGAAAAGTGGTCTATTACATAAAATGTCAGTTGCTTTAACAAAATACAAATATTCTCTGTAAAAAAAGTAATTTTTATAATTTTATAATAATAAGATAATTATTATAATTATTTTATTTCTAGGGTGATTGCTTTTTTCCTGTGGTAGGTTTTGCACAATACTTTATATGTATAACATCAGAATGTTATGTTAACCACATCTGATTTCAATTCAACATATTCCAAGTGAGTTAGATACAAGGAATCAAAATAATTGGTCAAATGCCATCCACGGACCTAGCAAACCACACCCACCCAAATGGGAACAGTTTCAGTTCCTTGTTAAGAGACTCGTTCCCCTTCTAATCAAATGGTTCACTTCAGCTCAAAGAATCACCAGTTCCGACAGCACACATGGTAAAGGGTAGGTATCCATGAAATCATTGGCCTTTTCTCTTTCCAGCAGTGCTGTGTCTCTGTGGGCCTACCGTTGGAGCAGCCTTTGGGCCGGGCACTGCGTACAGGTGCTCTCTGCAGGTCCGCCTTCAACTTGGTCTTCAGGTTTCCCGTCTCCTTCTGCATGTTATTTAGGGCATCACTCACAGAGTTCACCACCTTCACCATGTTCAGTTGACTTTCAGATAGCAGCTGGACACAAAAACAAAAACAAAACACTAAAAGCCAGCCTAGCCACATGCCACAAAGGTGCTAACTGACAACGCTGGGTGGTTCAAATGTCAAGAGTTACTGTTTTGTAATGTAACATGTATATTTAATAAATTGAGTAAATTGTGTATTGACATGACATCAAAGAATGGCCCTTTCCTCTCACAACAGGCTCCTTAACCCTCAAATCACATTCCCCTAGGTAGGTAAAACACTACACGCAAACCCCACACACTTAGAGAAGCATTCATTTTTAAGATTAAGGTTTTTTAATTAGGAATACTGTGAGGAAATGCGACATAGGACATCTTTCAAGAACCCTAACGCCCTGGGTTTCATACTGAAGACAGGTCACTTCCTGAAACACCCCTACCTCTAAATCTGCCTCTCTTATCCACGTTTGTTAGGTTACTTTTTAAAAGTAATCAGATTACAGTAATCAGATTGCAAAAAACAACAGTTAAAAGTAATCAGATTACTGTTATCCAATTACTTCCTAAAAGTAACATATGCACTTATCTCCTGTAGTGCTACAGCAACATCTGCCTTCAAATCAGTTAATGTTGTGAAAGATACGGAATAACTAATCTCTTTAATAATCTGCATGTCATGAAAGAAATTAAAACCGTAATAAGAAATCTGAAACTATCTGGAATTCCCGGAAGCAATTGTTTTTCCATGCCAGGATGGATTTGAATACATTATAAAGTATTGGACAACATGATATACAGTAGTTCTACAATTGTAATATATATATATTTTTAATTAAATATTAATAAACATGAAAAAGGACAGCTAGATATGAAAAATGGAACTAAACTTCAGTTAATTAATAAGCGGTCTCTCTCCACCTAAAATATATAAAACACTTTTCTTTCTTATCTCCCTCACTTCACTATTCTCAAGACTGCCAGGTGGCATCTCAGAAAGCATTGCCGAACATAACAACATCCTTTGATATTACAAGCCACAATTTTATAAATCAGAGTCTTTAACTGGTCTTGTAGGACCAAAGCACTTCTGTGTTATGCTTCTACTTGCTAAATGCCCTCACCTGATGACCCAGATGCAAACTAATCCCTGTTCCAACAGCGTAGGCGGTGTGTGGGTCCGACTGTCAGCGCGGAAATGCTAATGTAACTGTGCAGCACAGTTTGGCTGGTTGTCAGTGAGAATATGCCGCTCAAGAGACATGGGGCGGGACAGGGAGGGGCAGAAGTGCCAACCGGTATTCCTTTAACGGATTCTGTGACAGCTGAGTTGAGACGAGCCAAACTTCCTTGTTGATTCCTATGACTTTGAGAGAGCAGACGCCAGAGATAGATGTTGCTGTGACACAGGCTATAATCAGCCGGCTCTCTGAATGGAGCACAAGTGATGGACAAGGTGCCCACAAAATTGCCTGTGGTAATTTTTTTTCTTCACATTTAAGTCATGTAGCAGACGCTCTTATCTAAGAGTGGCTTGCAGGAGTAATTCAAGACAGTCTTGGTCAAGGACAGAACATATTTTTTTATCTTGCTGGCTCAATGATTCGATCTACTAACGTTTAGATTACTGGGCAGATGGTTTACCTGCTAAGGGCTATCTGCTGCCTGACATTTTTTCAAATGAGGTATATTTAATGATAAATTGACAGTAGGCAGCATTACAAATTCAGTACGTTGAAATCAGCAAGAAGGGAGCTACTGAACTCCTTACCACAGCAATATCTTCACTCCTTTAAAGGGTAACTCTCAACCCAATGTCAGCCTTTGCTCCGCCATAAATATTCATTTTCTGGGGCAGGTAAAATGTAACAACTAATTTGTGCCAGGAGGAGGAGCAACAGCTCCGCTTTTACCTGAACCCTCTTAACTAAAAACGAAGACGGAAAACTATCTCTACATCAATGGAAAAATCTCTCAACGTCAATGGAGAACTCTGTCTTGCACTTTAAGAATATCAATGCAACGGTTCAACCTTTGAGAGCAAAGGGAGCTTTATTTTTTTTTAAACTCTCACTTTCTGTGTCTTTCTCCAATTTCCTGTTCAATAAATCATTACAAAATGTGAGAGGGAGACAGGTATAAGGGAGCAGTCTGTCGAGCTCAAATACAGTATAAGTAGGTTTAGACCCCTAGGAGAGGCTGTCCATTGCACACAGGCTCGTTGTGCTGATTTTGTCTTAACCTGTTAACATTCGCTTATTTATCCACGTATTAGCCACTTTTATCGATTATATTTCTCAAGAGGATGTGACCATTTACATCCATGCTCTATAACAGTAGAGAAGGTACTTTTGACCTGCTGGCCTGCCTTTGAATATCTTGAATATTTATAATATCTGAATGTTTGAATAGCTTGATAAAGAATTTGGAGCTAAGTGTTCCTAGAATGTACACACAGCACACCCATAATATGACAGTTAAACCATCTTGGCCGGTCCCCTTTAAATTTGTTATAATTCTCTAGACATTTTGTTATTTCAACTTCTGTGATTTTGGCTGGGTATCTAGTGACAATGGCTGGAGTACAAGAAAGCTTCACAAAGAACAATGTAATTGACAGATGTATATAGAGTAACAGAACCACCAGACCAGATTCTGGTTCATCTACATATTTACATGCCCATAAACCACTCACTTCCCTTATGACAATGAAAATGAAAAGTAGGTTAAAACAAATACAATAGACCCATTTCCATGTTGTTGTTAATCTGTCCAATATTAGAGTAGATCAGTGACAGCGGGAAACAAAATACTAAGATAAGCAAGACAAATACTAAAATGATTTGTATCTCTAGCGAACCTTATGGATAATAGTAATTGTTTACCTCCCAGCATAAAGCATTCTGGTACAACTGGAGCTGTACTATAAGGACACTTGACTGAATCTTGATGTTGTGTTTAATTGTATTACACAGTGCCATCAAATTGTTTTTATTTTCATCTTGCTAATGGTTCTCACCTGATTATGCAGATCTGAACACATTCCTCTGCTGGTTTCCTATGTAAATTACCTTGAAATATGAACCTCATATGTGTTCATACCACATTTTTTTCTGTGTGTGTGTGCATCCAAATTACATGTATTATTTAGAAACTAAAGCATGTGTTGTACTTACTCCCTCCATTAGAGGGTGCCAAAGTTAATTATCTTCACAGCTGTTTCTTATTAGGTAGGTGTGCCGATGCAATATTAGTGTACTGACAAGAGAGCTGCAATGTCTAGTGCTGATTCTAGGCTTTGCATTTGCATTTGAAGTGTTTTGCGAGGTTGTGACAACATTGACGTTTTAATGCACGTCAAGCTGGCCATCATGAGGCGTACCCACTCTTTGGTACATTAAGAGGAAGAAACAAAGCATTGGGGAGCTCAACATTGACAAACAATGTGGTTGACCAAGGACGTCCACTACACTGGATGACTAAAGAAAGCCTACTATTATGAAATAAAACATTCTGACATCAAGAACACTCTCCAGGAGATAGACATGGATGTGTCAGCCTGTGCCATCTACAGAAAACTTCACTAATTACCTAATGAACTGTTTGGTAGCTACACAATATCTAGCCATGTAACAAAGTCAATATCAGCATGTGGCATCTACAGAATCATATTAAAGTCTACATCAGCGTGTGATATCTATACAAACATACTAAAGTCTAAATTAGCATCTGACATCTAAACATTCATACTAAAGTCAACACCAACATGTTAAGCAGTGGAAGCCAAAAGAAGAAAGGCATTTACAAGAAATGTGACCAAGAAATAAAGCAGGACTAACAATGTATCTCTTGCATTTACCTCCTTTTCTTTTCCTTACATTTCCTTCAGTTTTGCAAAAGCCTGAATGTCCACTGGGGTAGAGACACCCTGTCGCCTTGTCAGTTATGTTGTTCTCCAAATGTCAGTGATGATGCTGTGCCCAATGTGGTTGTGCCCTTGAGCAAGGCACTTAACCCTGAGCTGCTCCAGGGGAATGTCCCTGTACTTACGGTAAGTCTCTCTGGATAACAGCATCTGCTAAATTATTAAAATGTAAAATGTAGGTTGGATTTGTGGTTTTAACTAATTCTCCATAACTGATTTAAGTAGATGGGAATTTGATTTAAAGTCAGTCACCAATTCTCACGGAGGAAAGACTGAGACACTCTCATCCCTTTATCATATCCATCATGTAAAATGACTGAGACACCCTTGATATGGGATTTCATGAGCTGTATGTCAAAATCATCAGTATTAAAACAATAAATTACCTGAAATATTTCAGTTGGTGTGCAATAAATCTAAAATACATGAAAGTTTATTTTTTATCAATACATTATGGAAAATAATGAACTTTATCACAATATGCTAATTTCTTGAGAAGGACCTGTATGTCCTTGACATGAAGAAAGACAAGCTACAGCATTTAACCAGGTAAGGTTTTTCTAAATCAAATGTGATTTAGAAAAACCTTTTGTATGAAGTCAATTATAAAAAATATGTAATTTGTGTTCAAATTGTTCTGTAAGGGGAGGCAGTTCTTTGTGTTCTTTCACTGTGTTTGCGTTAGTTGTCTTCAAGTCTCTGATATATTTTTACATATGTTTAGGATATGAATGACAGACTATTATTTTTCCGACTTGGCTTCCCTAGTGGATTTGTCAGTGCAATTTAACTGATCTGAAATGTTTATATTGTTTTAAAATCAATTTAATCAGTTTAAGAGTTAAAAAAATGTCACATGTTTAGCTCAAATTGATGACTATATACACTGTTGGTTGTTGTCTAGACAAGTATGGACCATGGCATATGGTTGAACCGGCAATCAGAGTGCAGGTAATTTTATTTAAGTGTTAAAATAGTTATAGCATTTTATATTCCATATCAAGTGAACCGAATATAAAGCATGTCGAGGTACAACACAATGTCATGATTGCACACACGGACAACTTTCAGGATTAATCTTGTTGAAAAAAGTGATGTTACCCACTGATAAAGACGTGAATCAAATTGATTTTCCTTATGTTTCTCAGCGTGGAATACACCTTTAATGACAGGGCTCATGTGCAGCTTGAGGCTCCCAGTGTTTGAAAGGCATTCCGAGGACACAGTTAGCATATCAGCATTACCATTCAGTAGTAGATGAAAGCACCTCTATTGATTAGAAATGGGAACAACCGCATTGAAAAGGTGTTGAAAACGCATGATAAATTCCAGTAATGCAGCAGCAAATCTTGACTCGCTCACCGTGAAAAATATTTTTGTGATAGATAAAGCGATGGACCATGGATGTTCTTTTTTGCATATATTTTGGGTCCTCCATTAAGATAATTCCAAATTATTATTAAATAAATACAGTATGTACTGTAGTGACAATGACTAAATGTATTGTGTGTGAAACTCACTGAACCGGTGAAAAAGCTCTTTCTGTGATCTCAAGTGAAAATTAATTGTGCTATGAATAACATTTTTGGAGTTTATTCTTTTCACCCCAAAAAGAAGCAGTTGACAATGAAACATATTTATCTCAAGGTATATTTCTCTAACCTTAAGCTTTACACAAGTACAGTATACTGTATATTAACAAGGTGGGTGTTGATATCCTTTCCTTATATACACTGCTCAAAATCATTAGGGGAACACTCAAATCACACATCAGTTCTCAATGAACAAATCAAATTGAAGATATTGACTGTACATTGTGTAATTCGCTGAGAGCAAAATGACCTAACAACGGTCAGTTAAAACAAAAACCACAAACTGATTGAGGGCTGGATTCAAACTCACACCGAAAATCAGAAGTAAACAACTGAAATCACAGGTTGTTCCAAATTGTGTGAATTTCATCAAGGCAACTGATAATGTGACTCAGTAGTGTGTGTGTATGGCCCCCACGTGCCTGTATGCACTCTCGACATCATCTGGGCATGCTCTTGATGTGATGAGATGGCAGACAGTGTCCTGGGGGATCTCCTCCCAGACCTGGATCAGGGTCTCCTCCAGTCTGCGGTGCTACTTGGCATTGTCAGATGCACCAAAGCATAACCTCATAGAGGTACTCAATTGGATTCAGGTCTGGGGAGCTTGAGGGTCAGTCAATGGAATCAATGCCTTCATCATCCAGGCACTGCCTACACACTCTGACCATATGAGACCAGGCATTGTCCTGCACCAGAAAGAACCCAGGGCCCGCTACACCGCGATAAGGTCTGACGATGGGTCTGAGGATTTCACCCCAGTACCTAACAGCAGTTAGGGTACTGTTGGCTAGCATGTGGAGGTCTGTGCGGCCCTACAAGGAAATGCCTGCAACATCATCCATCACTGACCCACCGCCAAACCGGTCATGTTGGGTGATGTTGCAGGCAGCATAACGTTCACCACAGAGTCTCTGTCACGTCTGTCACATGTGCTCAGTGTGATCCTGCTCACTTCTGTGAAGAGAACGGACAACCAATGGTGGACCTGCTAATTCTGGTGTTCTCTGGCAAATGCCAATCAAGCTGCACAATGGATTCTGTTTCTGAAAGTATGGTCAGAAACATGCACACCAGTAGCCCCCTGTAGGTCATTTTGTAGGGCTCTAGCAGTGCTCCCCCTGTTCCTCCTCACACAAAGGAGCAGATACCGGTCCTGCTGCTGGGTTGATGCCCTTCTACAGTCCTGTCCAGGTCTCCTTGTGTAATAACCCATCTCCTGTTTTCTCCTCCATGCTCTTGAGACTGTACTGGCAGACACATCAAACCTTCTTGCGACGGCACATATGGATGTGCCATCCTGGAGGAGCTGGACTACCTGTGCAACCTGAATGGGCTGCAGGTACCGCCTCATGCTACCAGCAGTGACAAGGATACTAACAAAATGTAAAATTGAAGAAAGGAGAGAGCAATCGTCCATGGCCCTAACCTGCAAAATCATTCATTTTTTGGGGGGGTTGTCTTGCTGTTGCCTCTCCAGTGCACCTGTTATCACTTTCATTTGCCCCAAAACAACTGTCATTGATTCACAATAGCTTATGCTTCCTAACTGGACAGATTGACATCCCTGAAGTTTAATTGACTTGACATGATGATTGCGTGTCCCCTTACATTTTTTTAGCAGTGTATTAATATCATCCTCCCTTAAAGTTAAAAACCTCCTGCAGAACATATTCCTGGAATGTTACCAGCTTCATTCCAGGCCAGGAACATAATAAGATGGAGTCATCTGCAACATAAACCCCCTAGATATAAAGACTAATGTGCAACCATAAGCAGACACATTGACATTGAACTACAGCTAAGACACATTAAAACATGATTTACATGTTATGTTGTAAGGGACGTGATCCCCACTCAACTATTACTTTACAAATATGCTCTTTTATTACGTTATTTTAAGGGGTCCATCTTTTAACAACCTCAAGTTTACTCACTCCTACATGATGTTAAGTTGCCTGGCCAAGCCAAAACAGGCTACTGAAAACACAGCAAGGGATCAGTTGGATATTTCTTTTTTTAAATGTTTATTTTCGGCACCACACACTACCCACTGAGCTGACAAGCAAATCTTCCAGGGGCCGAACAGCGACTGAGGGACTTAACAGCCGGCACCCCAAGAGAGATCAAGAGTAAGTACAGTATGTAAGGGTAAATCTCAAAAGTGAGTGTTACTCCTTGATCTACGACTAATCAGATTATGACGTTGTATTTTGTCTTAGCGAGAGACTTGAAGTAATGATGTGGCGTGCGTGCCTTCGACAAATGTTAACATACGCGTAGGTGCTTGAGAACGAACTCATCTGCTGCCAGGCTGCCAGTGTGTTTACGCAGACAGTGTGAAGGCAACTCGGCTCATTCTTACCACGCTCCTGATCGATCTGAAGCATGAGTCTGAATTAAGTGCTGATGAAAGATTCTCCGTGAGAGCAGGGCCTTGTTACTTAGTTACAATGTTACCTAACCTCCACCTTGAGTGTAGAAGATGCATTGTAATTTATGAAAGACCTTTTAACTCTTTGAGGATATTGTTTAAAATGTAGATTCCGACCTAGAATTACAGACACAAAACAAACTGCTCGTAGCTCTGGAACTGAAGCATGGATATGCAGATGAGTGATACCAATTGAGAGAAAACACTGTTCTGGAAATGTGAAATTAATTTCGGAAAAATATAACCGTCCCTTTATACGGACACTTATCCCCAGGAGGTTAAACACGTTTAAAAGAGAACCCGGCTCCGGGATCAGGCACCACAGTGCTTTGCTATTGTTTCAACATCGAGGCTCCACTCGATTGCAGTCCTATAAGTTTACAGCTGAATCATTATCTTGTCCTATTCTTGTTTGGCAACTTTGTTCAGACATTGATCACAAGTCAGAGAGAAACAAGTCTTTAACATCCTCAGTAATCCGTCGGCTAAATCAGACTATGCAGCACTACAGCCAAGCAGCAAATGGTAAGCATACAATTATACCTCCCAAAATGTTTACCAGAATGCCTGCGAGCACACTTCTTAACTTAACCTGAATTACTAGAGAACAGAACATAGCCATCTAGAAACATAAATGTCACTTTTAATAAAATGCACCATTAAGCTAAGATAGTATTCGAGCTCTACTTCCCAGTTATTCTGGATTTAGGTTTTGGGTCCGTGAGTCATTTGAGGCCACAGGGGCCGGGAAAGATAGGCTCTAACCTGGATCAGTCGGGCTTGCTCTGTCTGCAACGTGCTGAGCTCCTGTCCCAGGTTCCCCTGGCCTCTCCTTAGGGATTCGTACTCCAACTTCAGCTGACCAGTGTGGGCAGAGAGTGTGGCCACCTCCTCAGCCAGCTTCACCAGCAGGGCTCGGTCCTGACCCTTTACTGACTTCAGGTCTGTATCATGGTGGGTGAGCGAGTGTAACAGCGACGTCTGGACGCCCTCCAGCCGCAGGAAGTTGTTGTTGTAGTCCGGACAGTTGGGGTCAATGAAAATGTTGATGCGTGAGCCATCGCCCCGCTCGACTGTCACCAGGGCGTTTCCCTCGTCTTGGTTGGTGGATATAAGCGGGGGGCCGTCATTACTTCCAGGGGGCGGGGCTTGGTAGTGGTTCATGAAGAGGATTGTTCCGGTTGCCGTGACTGCGAGCAGGACGGCCACGAAGAGCAGGATAGTACACAGGAAGTAGCTACAGCCCATCCTCTGGCGAGAGAGAAGAAACAGAGAGAATATTACGAGGTTAGGACCCAGTTTACACAATGTGCATTACAAATCTTAATAAAAACACCATGTCATACTATATAATGGATGTGACAAAAGGGGAGGGTTTGTGTCTTTCCTCCTTTTGGGAATTGCTGACTGACTTTGCCATGACATTTCCATAGTTGTGGTTGAGTTAAATTTGCCCGTTTAATGCATCTATCCCAAAATAGGTAGTACAGTAGGCTGTATGCTAATTAATTAGCAATTGCTTTGGGCTGACAAGGGATTTGGAGAATCAAATCCTTCCATCCCTGTCTTTCTTTGGTGTTTCTCCACTTTTACATCATCATGCTGAAGAAGGCACTCCTACAGGGCAAAGAAAGACAGCGGCACAGGGAATAAACCGGGCCTTGGCTTGCAGCTCATGCAGTTTAGCGCTTTGGCATCTCCTTAACAGCTCTTAAATGTGGAAACCCTAGTGTTTCTGAATGTGTGTGTATGCGTGTCTGCTTGCATGCGTGAACTAGGCCAGTCACTTACCGTTAGCTATAATGACAAATTAAGTGATTGACATGCGAGGGGCAAATACTACGGCCCTGGGACCCCTGTCACAGCCATATTGAGGGCCTTGCTTTGTAGCTTGTTTTTCAAGGGAACGGCGCACAGAGTTTGTTTTTCCCCCTCCTGCTGTTTTTCAAATGCCATTTCAATTTGTTTCTAGTTGATAGGAGAGACTTCTCCCTTGTGTGATCGCAGAGCAATGTTTTCTTACATTTTCCTTGTCTCCTCACACAAACGGCATATTCTGACATCTACAGCACTACTGAAATGAGTGTACATAGTATTGTATTTCTGAACGGTGCTCGCAAGCTCTTCTTTTATTATCAGTATACTAGTAATGCATGGACTTTATAAATTACCCAGCATGCAAAATTTGGCATGGGATTTCATAATGACATAATTTGTGGTTGAAAACTTTTAAAATTTTGACCAATGGTGATCATATTTGAATCAGATTTAAATCAGATTTGAATCATGACCAACGTAAGATGATCTGGGAGAAATGTTGAGGTTTTTCTGGTAATTATTATTTTTTTGGGTCGTTTTATGACTTTACACACAACCAGTCATCAATAGCATAACATTTTATGCAGTGTCGTATTGGAAACAGGAAAAACAGCCAGCTCTTAAATTAGAGCCACGGCTGCAGTAGAGCATCCAGATGGTTGCAACGAATTGTGTCCCATCCCGGCCCCTCAACCGAGCATGGAGCTACTCCCAGACCCCTGCCAGCATCCTCTGTGGGCATTGTCATATTTATTCGTAAGATAATTAATGTGCACAAAGCATGCCAGCCTACTGCTCCACAACGCACAAGATAGAAGGCTCCCCGAAACAATTTGTTACACCAACGTAACAATACTCCCTGTCTGAAAGACTGATCAGCTTTTTACTGGAGAGAAGAGAACCTTCCTTAGTGCTCTGAATACATCTAGGCAGTAATCACGCTTTTACTCCGAGTGTAAACCCTTCACCGATTCACCCTCTGTGAGACGTCAGCCGAGCTGCCACAACAGTTGTGTCACCTCAATCTCTTAGTGTGTATGGTCCCACACATATATTTGAAAGTGAGGCAAGTAGTCACCTCTCATATTCTGCCATTGTGCCCTTGAATTCACAAAGGCTGCCCTGCGCTCACGGAGAGGCTCTGACACCATGGCACTGCTGTTCGTCTGGGAAAAGAGAGTCAAGGCAGCCACTCGTATTTGTCATCTCTACCACCTCTGGCCTTGTTTGCCTCTGAGGTTGGGATTGGAATAGCACACTGCTGAGCACAGACAATATTTGAGACCAACGTTTATCTGCTCATGCAGCAGAGAGTAAAGCTGATTGGATGGCTGGTCTGCACCAGCAGGGGGGATCTGAAGAACACAATTGAGCATTTTACTCCTCTTCGCTATAGCTCCTTCCTTCCTTTCCCCTCTCCTCACACTGCACTTCCCCTCTCCTCCTCTTCCAGTACCCTCTTCCTCCTCCCCTCCCCTCCCTGTCTCCCTCTCCTTTACCTTCCTGTCCTCTACCTCCTGTTTCCCCTGAGGCAGCCAGACACGGCCCAGACATGCAGTGAAACAGAATACCTCAGGAGTCTGGGCTGCATTCATCAGAGGTCTATAAACAATGACCTACACACTGTTTGCGCCTTTTCTTGGTGGACGCAGCTTTTACAGCTTTAACTCCTTTTGATTAAAAGTAACCAGTTCGCTTCACTCTTAAGGACACACTCAGTGAATTCGGTTAGGCTTCATTGATGTACACAATTTCAAAGAGAGCTGGAGACCGGATCTCTCAGGAATATTCACTGTCTCCATGTGGCATTTAACTACAGGTAACTGTCTCTCTAAAAAAAAACTCAATCCAAATATGAGTTTATCTAAAGACTAAATGAAGAAATCTTAACAATTTATATAGTTCATATTTGTTTTGATACTTACAAACTCCCCAGTTCTTTTTAATAATAATTGCACCTACAACATGCTATCAAACGAAACTGAACAACATAGTTGCCCATGATAGAGGTGGATGTTCTCATCACACACGCACTGGAGGAGAACCCTTGCCAAAAACCCCAAATGAGCTTGCATGTGCCCAACCTACAACTAAAGGGCCATGACCCGATGAAGTTTTCTGTTATAACAATACTTTTTTGTTGATATTTTAATTGATTTAAATAAAATATAATACAAGAGAAGAGCCTAGGGAGCAGGTATGTAGAGGCAGACAGAGAAGAATGGCACATACAGTCGGCCGAGCCAGGGAGTGAATATTATGAAGTTATGTAAGGAGCTCTCACGGTTCGGACCCTGTAGTGTGATACTGTATGTGCAAGGGTCTGGTCTTAACGCTGTACCAATGCTCCGCACACAGGGGGGCAGACAGTACGTGTGTAATGCTGACGCTTGGAACCAAATCATAAGCGTTAACCCTAATGCTGGCTGGGTATAACGAGGCTGGCATAGCAGCAACTTCATGTCTGTATTGTACATGACAACAGGGTGGGTTGAGCACAGTAGACACACACATACTACCGGGGCCTAATTTATCGCAGTTAATTCTGACGCGAGTGTGCAACAATAAAAAACTGTCACAGGCAACATATTGATACATTACAGCCACACTGTATTTGTGCGCCCATTTGACAGTACATCCATATAATCCCTAAGAGTGTGCTTGACTCATCAGGGAGATGTCTCACAGTTTACTATATCTTATAATTCTTTGGGTGAGGACCGATCCCTACAAATAGTTCTGTAATATTACAGGGCCAGATGCTGAGGCTTACACTTGATCTTTAAAATGGCTTTAGGCATATTTCCTACTGGGCTTACTTTGAAGTGACAAAGCCATACAGCTACAGTGCAAAGCTGGGCTATACTGTATATTGATAGCCTGCTAGCAGGAGATTTCTTCTATCTCATGGTGATTCTTTTTACCAGGAGTCAACACACTCACAAACCTAAATTAAGTTATCAGGGGGAAAAAGTCCCAATTTGTTGTAGCACTGTGACATGGTCTCTGTTAGCTTTTAAAATGGTCTAAAATAGCACATGTAATGAAGTGGCCAGAGTGCTGTGGGCTCAATAGTGTACTTATTCCTCTGTAGCTGGCTGATTAAGAATCCCTCGTGTGAAAGTCTGATCTTCCAGCCAAGAGAAGAAACACACACGCAACAAGAGGCCTCCTCTTGTGTTCATTCGATTTCCGGATATTTGCTCGGTGTCCTCACATCCCAGTAAGAACTTCTTTAGGACAATTATGTATTTATCTACAATACCTCTATTTAATCAGGGAACACAGTTTGTAAACAAATGCTATTTTGCAAGTGTGCTTTTTTCACATCATTAATAAAAAATTACATGGAAGACTACGCAAAACCTTTCAAGAAGCAAACACGGAACCATAACATTTTATACAAAAAAGGCACATTAATCCTTAAACTACACTTTCAGAAAAAAATAAAATGTCTTCAAGACACAAGGAATGAGCTCATACAGTACCACTTCCTTCTGTATCTATACTACTGGTCAAGTGTTTTAAAACACCCAGGAATATTGATGGTTTTGCTAGAAATCCACCAAGATGACATTAAATCGACAAAAATATACATCCAAGACGTCACCAATGTTGCAAATGTCTATTTCGGTTGGAAATGACTGATTTATAACTAGACCTTAACCTCCAATGACAAAGCCACATTTTCATTAATTGAGAGTCCAAATGATGCAACTTTTAGTTCATTCATACATAATCTTGGACTATAATTTCTGATCAATTTAATGCCAAATTGGTGTATGAAGGAATACATTTCTCTCAAAACACCAGTAAATCCCTGGGTGTTCGATAAACGTTGACCGGTGGTGTATATTCAGTGTATGTACACATTTTTGCTTGAAATGATAAATTGGTGAAAGATTAAAGAGAGTGGATTTTTCCGTGGAAAACCAGTGTCCAGCTGGATTCCAAACATTTCTGCGGCAGTGCACATGTAAAATGTAAATTACATTAACGGCACATATAACACATACCATGCCTTCACCGGGCATGTGCAGAAAAGGTTTCTTGAAACGTCCAATATAAACCTTAGCGAGAGACTACATGTCTGTCTCCATCTGCTTTCTGTCTGTCTCCCGCTACATGTCTGTCTCCCTCTGCTTCCTGTCTGTCTCCCGCTACATGTCTGTCTCCCTCTGCTTCCTGTCTGTCTCCCTCTGCTTCCTGTCTGTCTCCCACTACATGTCTGTCTCCCTCTGCTTCCTGTCTGTCTCCCGCCACATGTCTGTCTTCATCTGTGTCCTGTCTGTCTGCCGCTACATGTCTGTCTCCCTCTGCTTCCTGTCTGTCTCCCGCTACATATCAGTCTCTCTCTGCTTCCTGTCTGTCTCCCTCTGCTTCCTGTCTGTCTCCCTCTGCTTCCTGTGTATCTCGCTCTGATTCCTGTCTGTCTCCCGCTACATGTCTGTCTCCCTCTGCTTCCTTTCTGTGTGTCCCGCTACATGTCTGTCTCCCTCTGCTTCCTGTCTGTCTCCCGCTACATTTGTGTCTCCCTCTGCTTCCTGTCTGTCTCCCGCCACATGTCTGTCTTCATCTGTGTCCTGT
>JACXGM010015834.1:0-20981 GCA_016801145.1 Umbra pygmaea
TCCGCAGCAATTCAGTACAGTATATATCCTGTTATATCGCGCGACCATACGTGAATTTGCGAGGGTCCTCGTATAGTCACTGTCAGCCGTTCCGCAACCAATACGGACCTGGTGGGTATTGAATTATGGCGGAGCACGGAGCCGACACGCAGCGGAGCCGATCTGCAGCCGTTCCGCAGTTAGTGGAAATCCCGGGTTAAACTCCAACAATGCAGTAATTTTTAATAATAATAATATTAACAAATATATGTTCAAATATAGAAAAAGCACCACCTCAATCAATACCAATATGATATAAGAAGGGGAGATTCTAAAGTGTCTATGTGATGTTATATATAATATATACGGTATGTATATTGAACTTTTACACTGTTTGCATCAATGAGCAGTGCAATATGGAATGGCCATGTGTCAAGGCGGGCCACTTACCATTTTGCAAGAGGGGAATGCAGTAGGCGACTAGCATCCATTACTACAGACTACAGTGTCCATAGAAACAGTCGGTGGACAATCACACAACAGCATGATACTAATACCAGTGAATGTCCATATGACCTGTCGTGACCCTGTACCATGTCTTATTGTGTACCATTTAGCAGCTTGATGAACTGAGGGAAAAAGCTGTTCTAGCAGAGTCTGGTGGACCGGAGGGGCTGGAAAAGTCTGTGGCTCGGCTGGCTGTCATCAGCAATGATCTCTTTTGCTTTCTTGTGCCACCTGGTGTTAGGTACCTTCTAGGGGTGGGGGAGCGAGGACCAGACAGTGATGCATCTTGTCAGTAAACTCTTGAAGGTGCCCCTGCAGAACACTGTAAGTGCTCTCTGGGACAGGACTGGAGTGTGCTAGAATTAAAGTGGACACCAACAGCAGTAGGTTGCCTGTCCATGGGTTACCTGTAGTGTCTCATCAGTATATCAGCAGCACATGGGAAAAGAACAGAGCAAGGATCAGGTGGGAGTGTTCATTAAACTTTGAAATTGTACTATACTTGATAGTTGCCATCAGGAGCACTCTTGTCCAATTTTGATAAATGCTCTTATAACCAGCAGTTCAAGGGTAGAATTTAGCAGGCAGGATCTTTGTATATTGTGCAAATGTCTCATGAAGAACTTAAGCTCTTCAGACCCAGGTTTTGATGCTCCCAGGTGTGTTGCAGAATAGACAAATTAAAAATAAATTACTGCAACAACATAGGCCTTCCAATTTGATTGTTTTTGCGCACGTGTGTGTGCATGTGTGCAATTGCGTGCAAGTGCGTGCGTGGGTGCGTGTGTGCGTGTAAACAGCGTGTGTAAGAGAGTGAAAGGATGAAAGAATGTGTTTGAGGGGGTGGGTGGGTATAGTGGTAACTTGCATGCATGTTAATAATTGCAAATCATTGTCAAAACACAACAGACACACCAGTTCTAATTAAGACCCACTTTGATATGTTAGTCTTTTCATCATAGTCATACAATTGAATGGCAGCTGTGTACGTCTTTGTCAGAGAAATACAGGATTGCATGTGTAGACTTGACCGAACTCGACCGAAACACAACCAGTCAAATATACCTTAATTTAAATGAGAGTGGTATTGTACAGTTTGTAATCTAGAGCAATCCAGCTCAATGACCCTGGCTCGCATGTCATTTCACCAGGCCCTCTGATTATCCCTGCCCACTGAAGCACATCATTTGTTTACAGTTTTCTCATAAAAGAAAACCGTGGTGATTGCTCTTCTTTCTACTTTTCATGTTGCATTAGGACTACTAGTGGATCCATGCAGACTCGGGAGCAATGGCGCTGATTGGTCGCTGTCTGCTGGTGGTGGCTGCGTGGGTTGGGTTCAGGGAAGAGGCCGATGCTGACCAAACAAAGCAGACCCAAGCTCCTCTGATTCCTCACCGGCCTTTCATCGTTATGTGGAATGCCCCTACAGAGTCCTGCCGTCTTCGCTTCAAGGTCGACCTGGACCTTAGCGTCTTTGACATTGTGGCCAACCTAAATGAAACTCTTAGCGGGCCAAATGTCACCATCTTCTACCATAGCCACTTGGGCTATTACCCGTACTACTCAAGCTCTGGGAATCCCATCAACGGTGGCCTGCCCCAGAACCAGAGCCTCTCAAAGCATCTAAGCAAGGCCAGGGCTGACATTGACAAGCTCATCCCCCACAAGGACTTCAGAGGCCTGGGTGTCATTGACTGGGAGAACTGGAGGCCCCAGTGGGTACGTAACTGGGGTTCAAAGGATATCTATCGCAACAAGTCCAAGGAGCAGATACGAAAGCAGCACCCAGGTTGGCCTGAGAGCAAGGTGGAAAATGAGGCCAAGGAGGCCTTTGAGAGGGCTGGACAGGCTTTCATGAACAATACTCTGTCGTTAGCAGAAAGTCGACGCCCAGAAGGGCTCTGGGGCTTCTACCTGTTCCCAGACTGCTACAACTACGGCTACAAGACGCATCCACATCGCTATACGGGTGAATGCCCCAATGTGGAACATGTACGTAATGATCACTTGATGTGGCTTTGGAGAGAGAGCACAGCACTCTACCCCTCGGTGTACCTAGACTACGAACTTAAGTCGTCAACCAACACTGTCAAGTTTGTCCACTATCGAGTCAAAGAGGCAATGAGGATTGCATCCATCGCACGCACTGACTTCACTCTGCCTGTGTTTGTCTACTCCAGACCCTTCTATGCCTACACATTCACTGTCCTCTCAGAGGTGAGGATGACTACTGTCTGGTAAACTAATTACTACTGTTGACTACTGTCTGGTGATGTAAACGACTACTTTTGCTGAGCAAAAAAACTATTGTTTTAGGACTAGAATAATTCACCTGAAATAAAAAAATATTTGGGTTGGATTTTGATTAATTATGGTTTAAAAACGTTCCTAGTAAGTATTAGGTGGAATGAGCTAGTCCATTATCACTGATGTAAGGGTCAAAGGTCAAAAGGTAAAACATGGGCTTAAGCAGTCCAGTACATCATGATGACCTCATCTTACTGTGACGGGACACACTATTTGGAGTGTTGTCTTTTCTTCTTGTAGAGGGACCTGGTCCACACCATTGGAGAGAGTGCAGCTCTCGGCACGTCAGGAGTTGTACTTTGGGGCTCCTCTGAATATGCTCGGACTCAGGTAAAATAAACCTAATTTAAAAACAGTTTCACAGTACTTTGCTATAGAGTAGGGTTTCTTAATTTCAGTTCTGTGAACCAACAGTGGGCACAATTGTGTAATTTTCCACTAATGTGATTTTGTGTCTCTTACAGAGAAGTCATGCCATGGAGAGTCAAGAAACCTTTGAACTCTAAGTTAGCATTTGCCTCATGTTTAGAGCAGAAACTAAATGTGACCAGTTAACAAAATGTTACCAGACTGAACCTTGAGCTGGCAATGTGAAAATCTATTATTGGTTGTAGTCCTGAGCAATGCAGTTAAACCTAATTGCTCCCATGTCGTTGCAGTAAATGAGAATGTGAGAAATGACCTAGTAAAAAACGAAATGCACAATTCTAGTTCCGTAGAGTCTTGTGGCATGCAATGACAGCTGAAAGTGTCCACAGGTTTACATGACACATAAAAGTGGATTTCCCTTTAACCAGCTGTTATTCTCTACTGAAATAGTATGTTTCAGTAGAGTAACTGTGGTTTATGGGATTAGGAGCTTTGAAAAGGACTGATTTACATCAGACAGTGGTGTGGTGTTGTCTGAAAAGACAGATGGTGATTTTGTGGGACCCTTTGCATCCTGTTTAAATAGAAGAACATCATACATAAATTAAGTGCGGATGTGAATTAATTTGTATTAAAAAGGGTTAAAGATTGTACTACTATATGCAAATGAAATATTTTAATTAATATGGTGTATTTTATAGTTAAATGTACAATATGTTGTTTTTCAAAACAATAACAAGACATACTTTGCATTAAAAAAAGCAAACATCACAATACTTATATTATATATATTTCTTAGTTGTGTACTTACATTATCCTAAGTGTTTCTAACAACTTTCAAACCCAGAGAAATTTGTAATATAATTCGAAGACACGGGACGTTTTATTTTGTCTTCCGTCAATGGCGTCATATAACCTTTGACTGTTTAATACACATAGCAATATTATAGTTAAGCCTTGTCTCTCTCTATTCAAGTTTAAGTGGCTTTGAAAAAGGTAAAAATGAATAGTATGTGAAGGGCTAGTTAGTGGCTAAAGTAAGTTTAGGTACTGTAGGTGACAGATGGAAGATCTGTTCAACATAACTACCATTTCCATTGAACAGCCAGCTATCTTTGGATTTGTTTTCACTGACACTGACTGTGTTTGTTTCTCTGCCTGTCTACATGTCCCTACAGAGGAACTGCCTGACTGTGAAGAAGTACATTGACGGCCCTTTAGGACACTATGTAATCAATGTCACCTCCGCTGCCAAGCTGTGCAGCAAAGCTTTGTGCAAAAAGAATGGAAAGTGTGTGAGGAAGAGTCTGGACTCCGGGGCCTACCTTCACCTCAACCCTCGCTTCTTCCACATTGGTAGAAACCCAAGCTCCCGTGGGCCCCGCTTCCATGTGAGCGGCCATCTTAACAACCATGACATCCTGGACATGAAGCACAAGTTCACCTGCCAATGCTACCAGGGCTGGACTGGGGTCTACTGTGAGATGCCCCAGATGCCCCCTGTTCCTCTCCTAACCCGGCCCAGAGAAAACAGCCTTCTGGGGGACATACTGATCATCCTGTCTCTTCACTTCTCTTGTCTATGTGTTATCATGTTCCTAGGACTCTGCCTCATCATCAAGTGTTTGATATTGTAGAGCCACAAATGGTTAGTGTTTAACATACAGTTGTATGCAAAGGTTTAGGCACCCCTGACAATTTGTATGATTTTAATTTATAAATCATGGGTTTGGATCAGCAATTTCATTTTGATCTATCAAATAACTGAAGGATAAAGTAATATTTCAGTAGTGAAATTAGATTTATTGGATAAACAGAAAATGTGCAATATGCATCAAAACCCAATTAGACAGGTGCATAAATTTGGGCACCCCAACAGAAATATTATGTTGAGCCTACTTTAGCAGAAATAACAGCCTCTTGATGCTTCCTATAGCCTGTTATGAGTGTCTGGATTCTGTTTGAAGGTATTTTGGACCATTCCTCCTAGCAAAACATCTCCAGTTCAGTAGGGTTTGATGGTTGCCCATCATGGACAGCCCTCTTCAAATCACCCCAGAGATTTTCAATGATATTCAGGTCTGGGGACTGGGATGGCCATTCCAAAACATTTTACTTGTTCCTCTGCATAAATGCCAGAGTAGATTTTGAGCAGTGTTTTGGGTCGTTGTCTTGTTGAAATATCCAGCCCTGATGTATCTTTAACTTTGTGACTGATTCCTCTACATTATTCTCAAGTATCTGCTGATATTAAGTGGAATTCATCAGACCCTCAACTTTACCAAAATTCCTAGTACCGGCACTGGCCATACAGCCCCACAGCATGATGGAACCTCCACCAAATTTTACTGTGGGTAGCAAGTGTTTGTCTTGGACCGTTCTTGCCATCCTTTGCCTTTGTTTCTTGAATATTTTACTTGGCCCAATGGCCTGACACTTTAGGCCTTAACAAGAACTGTGCCTGTGGTCTTCCATTTTCTCACTATGTTCCTCACAGTGGACACTGACAGCTTAAATGTCTGCAATAGCTTTTTGTAGCCTTCCCCTAAACCATAATGTTGAACAATCTTTGTTTTCAGGTAATTTGAGAGTTGTTTTGAGGCCCCCATGTTGCCACTCTTCAGAGGAGAGTCAAAGAGAACAACAACTTCCAACTGGCCACCTTAAATACCTTTTCTCATGATTGGATGCACGTGTCTACGAAGTTCAAGGCTTAATGAACTCACCAAACCAATTGTGTGTTCGAATTAATCAGTGCTAGGTAGTTACAGGTATTAAAATCAACAAAAAGACAAGGGTGTCCAAATTTATGCATCTGTCTAATTTCATTTTGATGCATATTGCACATTTTCTGTTAATCCAATGAACCTCATTACCGAAATATTACTGTCTTTCAGTTATTTGATATATCAAAATGAAAATGCTGATCCAAACACCCAATTATTTATAAATGAAAATCATGGAAATTGTCAAGGGTGCCTAAACATTTGCATATGACTGTATAAGCACATGAGAAGACAGCAGTAGTCGATCACATGTTAATTTATTAAATTGCAGTATGCTGATTAGAGGAGCCAACCAAATGTATGCTCAGGTACAATCCATGAGACACCAAGAAAGGCAAAGCAACTTTAGCATGAAAGAAGTGGAAATTAACAAAGAATGTGCCCACACAATTGTTCTGTAAATGCTACTGTACTCCAGTGAGTTTAATTCTGCCTGCACTGGTGCTGGCACTGTTTGTGTGGGCACATTCTTTGTTTACACATCTATTTGTTGCCTAGACCCATTTTTTGAGGGAAAAAACAGGGATGTGCATATTAAAATTCACCCCAGGAATTGGAAATAACAATTAGAGTTTGCCCTTGTCATTCAACATTGTCTGCATACACATCCAGTACTATATATGTCATACAGGTTTATAGACATAAATGCCCTCAAAACTGATATTCTGCACTTCAACCTTTTAGAGTTCTAAATAAGTGTTTTGGAAGTACAGAGCCAAAACAACAATAAATGTGTCAATGTCTAAATAATTATGTACTACCCTGTAAAATATAATGAAATCACATGAATAAAGTTTTTCCCACATTTAAAATATAAATCAACATGCATTCCAGTTGGTTTGCAATTGGTTTTATAATTGCAGACATCTGGATAACAAAGCTTAAGAAACTGTATACTCCTCTTCTGGTAAAAGGCAGTAAAGAATTCTGATCAAGAATAAATTAAGTATGGAAATGGTGTTAATTACTACTCATATATTACACCCGATTCCCTCAGTTAACATCTAATCAGTCAGTAAAACATGATTATTTGAGTGAAGAACACATCTCAAGTGATGATCACATGACCATACAAAGCTCACATAGGGCTTTCTCATGGGAAGACAAGGGAAAGCCCACAAGTAAATGGTGGTTTTGGTGATGTGTATCCAGAAGCATGTTGGGAAATAACAAGGAGGAGGAGTTGTTTTGACAGTGTTATTGAGAAAGTAATTTTGGCCACAGGAAAAGGCCTCTTTACTGGACCGTTACATATCAATACCACAGCTGTCCTCTGACGCATATTTAGTATCTGTCATACCCCACCAAACTGAAAATATAGTCATGTTGCACTCGCAATGTTTGTAGGGAAAATAACGTTTTGAGACCTAGCCTCAAAACACAACAAGTATTTTGATGGAAGGACAGATTTTGCATCTTTAGCTCTTTCTGTTAAACGAAATTGGTTATATTTCTCCAGCCTCATCCCTCAGCATTTTAAAGAAACATTTATGAAGGATGCTTGGTTCCGTATTTTTAAAAAGGAAACCTTGTGACCATCATTTTAACATTTTGTTCTCCTGATTTATTGACAAAATTATACTTTTTACATACTGCTTTCTGATATTTATTTACCTTCAGAACAGATACTTTTCAAGATATGGAAAGGATATTCACTGTATTTTCCCTTTAGCTTACATGCAACTATGGAACTATGCTGAATACATATCTTGGTCCAATAACAATAGTGGGCTATATAAAAGGGAGTGTCTGCTGTCAATGGGAAATCTGTGGAAAAAAATAAAATTGGCAAAAGAATGTACGTTACTACATGGTTTCCCCATCTGCTATTGAGTTTGTTATTTAATGTTTGTTATATTATCTGACACACCTTTACTGTCTTAAGAGCAAATTGTAACCCACAACCCCCATTTTTAACACTTCAAAGAAAAGTAAAATAAAGTTAAATATCTAAACATCAGCATTATTGCTGATGGAAAGTTAATAATAATGACCACAGGCACACAGGAAAGAACACCATGTACGAGTTCAACACAAAACTTGTGAGAGATGTTTATTTAAGTCTGTTTCTTTTAGTCTTGAAATAATCCAAAAACAGTACCAAGCTTCCTGAACACCCACTATCAGAGGTACAATGGTGGCAGACACACCTAGCAGCTGCTATATGGATGCAGATCAGCTAAAAGGAATAGGTTACAAGATTTGTAGATTTTAGAATTCCTCCTCGAGTTGTGGTTAACATGTTTAATGTAATGATTGCATCTAATACAAGTAAAAACCAGCCCACAGGAGTGAAGAAAGAAAAGAAATGGCCAACAAATAGCCCATGAGGAATATATACACTGGAAATGCTTTATAAAGGAACAAACTGTGTGTGTGTGTTTGTACAGTATTTCTGTCTGTGTTCATGTTGATGTATGCACACATAGATTTGCAATATATGTCTACAACGTTTAGATACGCCTGGACTATCAGGACCAACACTATAATCAGAAGAACTGCTTTGGAGAGATACAACATCAGCCATAGTTACCTCAGTCTGCTGATAAACCAAAGCATCCAAAACTATCATTAAGCATTCACCACTAACAGTACAGTAGGATTTGGCCAGTTGAGTGTCACAGTTCATTCACTTGTTATTTTTACACAGGTATATGATTTCTGTTGGCAGACAGCAATGAGGAGATGTTTCTGAAATACTTACTGGTTGAGCAAGCAGTGATAAGACAGAACGGTCTTCAATGTTACGAAGCCTGCTGGGAGGAGCTGAGACAAGGCCATCATCTAGAATTAAATATCATGAAAAACAAGGGGTGCATTTGTAGGAAATATATACATAATGGTTTCTCCCACAAGTCCATGCCCTATGAAGATTATGCTGATTTACATTATGTCATTTTACATGATTTTTTACGAGAGAGGGGATAGTCTCAAGACAAAGTACTGTATGACTTTAAAGCACGTGGTTAAAATGTTATTTTGTGTGTGTGTGTGTGTGTGTGTTTCCACAACAATTGTTGAGGTAATGGATTTCCTACCACAACTTTGTCTGTTTATATGTTGGTCTCTCATTTCTGCGGTTTGACTATCAGGCTCATCTGTTAGAGGTAATTAGAGGAGATGAGGAGACTCCAGAGATAAACATCAATCCCGACCAGACAAAAATGCTTTACAAGTTTTAAACATCGACATTTTCAGATAAAACATCTTAAGAGTTTTGTTTCGACTGCTGCTCAGAGACATAGGTTTTACTTCTGGTACGTCACAGGACTTCTTTCATAAAAACATGTCATTATGTGATGACATAATCAAAGCATGCAATAGACTTTAAGTAACTATATGCAAACTTGTCACATCAATTGATTGTAAAATATACTCTTCTTAGTTGTTGAGGATAAACATATTGTTACAAAAGCAAATTATCTAACTCCAAACATTATACTGTATGAAATGAAAAATGGTTTGACATGGAAGGATAAAAAATATACAGTATTTTGTTTTACATTATATTCAGAAAAAACATAGTTTTGAATTTTGGGGAAAGTTTCATTAAATCCCAGCCCAATTCATTTTTAACCTTGGTCTGTTACAGAAATGGAAGTTCAGGACTGTCATGGTAGTGTTGTGTAGAAGGAGACTCAGGCAGGTAGATGGTGGATATGATGGTTTATTGTTGAGTTTAACAAGGTTCAGGAACATAGACAAATAACAGGTTGTAGGGTACACCTAATTAGCGAGTGCACAACAGAGTATCTATACAGCTGTATATATGCTACCCTGCTCTCATCTAATGGCAGGCAAATAGCACGACATGCTCTTGTACAGCAGCATGGACACTAGCAGCTAAACATATAAACAGTCCATATGCCTAAACTTCCAAACTAACAAAGGGACTCACGTATAAGAAATGTTCTTGTTTTCTTCAATATACCGTAACGTAGTACATACCAAACAGTAGTTCAAACAATGATCGACACCTCTCTCTAGTCTGGGCTGTATATATATATATATATATATATATATATATATATATATATATCATCAGCTAACCTCCCTAATAGAACACGGCTGTCCGTAATCATTAATTAAACCGATCTACAAGGCCTCACCTAACCTAAAGCCTATCAGTAACAGCCTAAACAAGAGGAGGTGTCACAAACCCGTAACGGGACATTTACACGTATTGTAATGAAACCTAAAACCACAAGCAAAGCACTGAAACTATACAAGATGAACAAAACCGAATATAGAGTCCAGTCTCAGTTCTTGTGCGCCAGCCCCTCCCAAAGGCCGCCACTCCGGGGCAGCCAGACCAAAGGGAAGGGCGGGAGGGGCAAAAAGGCATCCCCCAAATAGCACCTATGAACAGCCTCCACCCCAAAACACTAAACCCGGCGGTGGTTCTGCTGGAGGTCGTCGCCGGCCAGGCAGCCACTCCAAGATGGCAGGTTGGGGTGTCAGTGGCAGCCCCCCAGACCCCAGCAGTGGGGGTGTCTTTGGGGCAGGAGGCCCTGGGACAGGCAGGGCAGGGTACCCTGGGACAGGCTGGGCAGGGGGCCCTGTCATCAGCTTCGCAGGGGGCCCTGTCGTCAGCAGCGCAGGGGGCCCTGTCATCAGTGTAGCAGGGGGCCTGGTATCAACTGTGCAGGGGGTCCTGGTATCAACTGTGCAGCGGGGCCTGGTATCAACTGTGCAGGGAGGCCTGGTATCAACTGTGCAGGGGGGCCTGGTATCTCACGCGCTGTGGGCCCGAAAGGCTCTATAGCAGAGGGGGACCCCATAAACATCAGCGCAACCCGAAAGGGGAAAATGGGCAAAACTTAGTACAGAGTCCTGACCTCTTTGTGAAACTCATCCACAAGTGACAGATCTGTAATGTTTTCACACTACCATTTACTTTATCAAACGGAGAGAATTTCCAGCCCATTCAAATAAAGTGAGTGTTTAAAACACCACAAATAAAACATAGGCTTATGCCTAGCTTAAAATGTTTGCATCCTAACAAAATCCTTCAGCATTTACTGTTAAAGACTGAAGCATAACTATTAACATTACAATGTTTTAAACCTAGAGAAACAAATTTAAGGTGACATTTTGCTATCCTTTAATGGGATGGGCTGGGGTGCCAAGAACCTAATCTTTTCAGCATCTAAAAGCAGGTTGCTTGAAACTGCAAAGTTGTGGATTTGCTTCAATACAAAAGAATACAAGCCCAAAATTGCACGAAATACGTTCTGAGGGAACTATTTAGCAAAACCGAAATATGTGAAATATGAACGTATGAGAGGGTCAATTACGTTCGTAGGGAAATTTAAGAACTTTAAATATGAACATATTACGTTCATGACGTAACATGTAAGTAGCATAGATTTTGCTAGGGTGCTGTCTGGAGATGGTGGACTGGCATATAAATATTTGACTTTCATGCCGGTGTTCGCGAGTTGTGTGTGTTTTGTTCTCCATTCCAGCGTGATGCAGACAGGCGATTGTGAGATTTTTTGTAAGGTTAACCCTAACCTTAATCCTAACCTTAACCTCAGTGATGTCATGTCTAACCTTAACCATTAGTAACGTCATGCATAACCTTAACGATTAGTAACTTCATGGCTAACCTTAGCCGTTAGTATTCTCATGCCTAACCCTACCCACTAGCCTTAACTGTTAATGTTGAAATATAATTTTGAACGATATGGAATGTGTGGAATGTTCTCGCATGAATCCGTGAAACCAAACATGCAAATGCAACGTAATAGAAGGACAAATATAGGCTATTAGCCTATATTTGTCCTTCTATTACGTTGCATTTGCATGTTTGGTTTCACGGATTCATGCGAGAACATGATTCATGCGGATTCATGTTCTCGCATGAATCCGTGAAACCAAACATGCAAATGCAACGTAATAGAAGGACAAATATAGGCTAATAGCAAAACGTGCAGCAGAAACATAAAAAGACCCCAAATATGTTGGCACATAACATCATTCATGTTTTCAAATTAGTTTCCTGAGAATGTGATTTGGGAGAAATTCGGAGATGTACGGTAGGCCGTAACACTACCGTAAGTTGCTCTGGATAAGAGGATCTGATATACAGTATGTGTTCAATGTAAATATATATACGTCTTTATAAGGAAAAATAAAAAAACCTAGACACATGTCATGGTGTGATTTAGAAGCCATAAACAGTTGCATGGTCCAACATACTCTTAATGACTGAAAGAGAGAAGTGGTCACGTTGCATAATCTAGCACAAAGCTCTGGGAACATAGTAGACAGAAATGTGCACACAGCGCAAACATGAGACAAGTAGTGATGTCCGGTTCGCGAACAAATCATTATTTTCAACTGGATCTTTTTAGTAAACCAGTTGAACCACTTCACTTAGTCAGACTGAATCATTCCAAGCAGTTCACATCTCCATATAACACTAATCCACATATTTCTAAAGTTACTCACATTTTGACGTGTCTGACTCTCCTTCTGACTTGAAATAAACCAACATCCCAGAGTTATTCAGTTACTCCAACAGTACACTGACTGAACCTACTGTTAACAGACACGGCCATCCTGTAAAACAGTTCTCATTCTCGAGTCAAGAATCAGTTGCAATGGTTTTCGGATCACCAGTTATCAGTCAGTGTACTGGTGAACGAGAAATGTCAGTTCTCGTTCTTGAGTCAAGAATCAGTTGCAACCAGTACAGATCACCAGTACACTGAATGAGAACTGTTAATTTTAGACATGTTCGATTATTGAACCGATGAGCTGATGATACTGAGCATGTGCCAAACACTATGACTGACTGCCACAGCACCGGCGTCTGAACCAAACAAGGACTGATGCTATGAGTGTGTGTGAAACGAGGACTTGAATGAGGGGAAAATCTGGTGAAACGTATTTATTTAATTGCAAATAAATCATAATGGATTATGCATAGTAAGTTGATCATGGTTTCTGCGCTGAAAAAGACTGATTTATTCACTTTATAACTGTAAAACATCCTCCTTTGCACATCACTGCCTGTATGTGTTTGGATGTTTTAGATGCAAAACTTAACTGTAATAAACTTATCAGATTATGAAGATGTTTTAACTGACTGATGTTATGATTACTGACTTTATACATTTGACTGTGTAAAGTGCTTTTTCATTTCAAGTCCAGCGACAGTCTTGATGTCATTACGTCATCGCGAATGACGTAATTACGTTTGAGCGTAAATTAACCGGTGATCCGTTTTTTTAAACCGTTTTTTAAACGAATTGTCCCAAAGAGTCGGTTATCAGAAAAGAACCGAACTTCCCATCACTAGAGACAGACAAGCAATGACAAAACACATGTAATTGACATCCAGACCAGGGCAGAAGGAAACAGAGGGAGGTTACTACCGTACTTACACTGATTAGGGCAGAGTGTCCAGGTGTGACTAATTGTGAGGCAGTCTGGAATGGAACGCGGATGTAAACATAGATTGATGGATATAGGGGGTGAAATGGATGATTCGTCAAATAAACTTTTGTAAACTAATTTAAATAATTTAATTTTGATTATTAAAATGTATCACATTTTCACATTTTGTACAGCATGAAGGCTTTTTCTGGGCATTACAAGCTATTCAAAACCATCTGTTTAATGTGAAGGAATACAGTAGGATGCAAATTTAGGGTGTAAGATAATACATTTTTGTAGCATGCAAACAACATAAAACAATCTTCAAATGTTTATTGTAGCAAAACGGTTGTTGGAGCCATACAAAACGTTTTCTTCCACATAATAAGGCTACACAAAGTGGTTGGAATTACAGATCGAGAAAGAGAGAATAATCCACAGTGACACTATTGTTGGGTCCTGTGGTTTTTTAGAATAGCTGTGGCTCGCCAGAATCTCTGTGGTACGGGTTCAGGGTTGATGATGTCTCCTGGAACCTACAGTAGATGCAGTCTGCCTGGGTTCACTGAGCACCACACAGCACATTTTCAGGTACTCTAATTGTTGGACATTTTCTCATGGCTCTGCCTGGAAAGAGAAAAGTTATAACATCTTGGTTGGGACATTCACTAAAATGACCAGAAGGTACATAATTTAATCAGCCAACTGTCTGTTGAAACGTAACAAAAATGTAATGTATCCACATTGTATGCTGTTATATTCAATGCTATAACACTGCCATTTCCCCTAAACCTTTACAGTATTAGTGTGAACTGTATCTGAGGCAAGTTCTATCATGTTTAAACTGTAGACATAATCATAACACATCCCATATGTTCACATAAACATGGTATTTCAATTCAAATAGCGTCTTCATTGGACTGGTACATTTTCCAACTGAGGGAGGGGGGAGGGCTGAGAGGGAGAGTGAGCTACAATAAGGGCTCCACAATGTCAGAAGACATCCTTTCATCCAAGGTGGTGGTATAGTGAATCTGGCTGTCTGAAGAGCGCATCTCAACCACAGACCAAAAGAACCACCCCTCCAACTGTGGGAATGTGGTTTTCTCTGAAATGTTCTAACTACCACTCACCCCCAGACTCTTTCTTGTTGGGAAGATGCTTGTCTCCAAATTTACTGCAAGCTGAGGAGGCCTGTGGGCTAAGGAACAGGGATGTGGGGGTGGATTAAGTTGAGGAAGGCGGGTGTGTGCGGTGGTCCCCTGGTTCACAGCAGTCATGAACGAAGATATTGTAAAACACTAACGTTCCCATTCGTCAAGTGAATTTCCAACGCCTGCACAACTTGAAAACACACACGTCTCATGCTGAGTGGGTATGTTCCAATCCCACCTCACACTCCTCCATCTGTTCTTTGTTAGAGGCCCTCTTGTAGACTTTCTGTGGATCAGATCATTGGAAAGGAGGATCATGTGTATTGTAGCTTTAGCTCATTTGAAGCTCCAACACCAACATGCAGGTAAGAGGTGGCAGCAGTAGGCCTATTTACACAACTCTCCTGAACATTTGGAATAGCATTCAAACTACACTATATTATACAGACTTCCTATATAGCTTTTCCATTACTGGTTCACCTCTTCTATTTATCACTGACACTTTTGCTAGCGTTTCCTATTTTGTGTCTGCCTCGCTGATACTGGCCAGGAACCAACTACTATAGTTGGGTGGGTATGAACTTGTCAAACTCTATGATTGGTCACATGCAAGGATGACTGCCATATTAGCAGTTAGGATGCTTTTGATGGTACAACATTAGAATTTAGTGATGCTCTTGGGGACGGGTTCTGGTTAAACTCTGGGGGCCAAATTTACTAACACTAGCGCAGTTTGCGCTGCGTCTGTTTATGCGTGTTCGGTAATAGCGCACGCTATGCTTCCACATTTAGCGTAGTATTTATCAAACCCGATACCCATTACACAATCAGCGCATACTCCGCCCTCCATTAGCGCGCCTCTAAAAGAGCAAACAATGGGCCCGTATGTATCTATCATGGATCTCCCTTTGGAAAAAGAAAGCGCAAGATTAAATTTAGTGAAGAAGAAATTAACATCTTAGTGCATGAAGTAACAGCAAACCTATATTACAGGGCAGAACATCCATACCCTTGGAAAAACATCCAATTTCGATGGTATGTTTGAAACTTGTTGCTGTCACTGCTGCCATTGATGTAGCTATATTTGAACACACAGGAAAACGCGCTTGCTAGTTTAGACCTGCTTTTAAGAGGCGGAAAATTCCCCTGCAGAATAGAGGTGCGCTTTTACTGGCAGTCTTTGTAAATACCACGGAATATATAATTAGGCGCACTTTACGCGTATCCTCACACCTTTTTGGGTGAAACTCCCCCTTTCCCCATGACCCTCCCACGAACACATATTGAAAGCGCAACTTGTCTCTTGTCGCTCATGTGGCAGGCAATCTGCGATTTTACTCAAGTGCGCCTGGTTTGTAAAATAGCCCGCATCGGTTATGTCCGTCTTTGCGACCAATTAGCGCCTGGAAACAGTCGCAAACAGCTTGATAAATCTAGCCCTGGGTATCAATACAAAAAATGCTCCACCCTTCCCAATGCAACCCACTGAGCAAAATATTTTGAAATACATTTTTTCAACGTCTATTGAATGTCTTTTCAACTACAAAGTTGTCTTTTTAACATCTTTTCAACCTCAATTGCTTACAGGGAAAACATATTTTCACCTGACCCACCACTTGACTTTAATGAAAGTTGCAATACCTCATATACAGTAAATATGATGAAATAAACTAGGCTTATGTTTCAACATCATTTTTGGACTAATTTAAAAAATACAATTGTCTTTCCAACGGAACTACTAATGCTCAATTAATATCAAAACATGAGACCAAAGTTAAAAGACAAAGAAATCTCAACATGATTTTGTGATTGCACTAAATTGCAATTTTTCCACTTCATTTGATATATTTTTCAGTAGCTACTGTTCATTTGTATGTGCACTAGCTTTTATGCTGGAAAATACACTATATGTCTAAAAGTATGTACTGTAAACATCCCTACTAATGGTGGAGGGAAGATAATGATGTGGGGCTGTTCTTCGGGATTTGGGCTAGGCACCTTGTGAAGTGTCATGTTAAGGCTACAGAATAAAAAAACATTTTAGACAGTTGGGTGCTTCCAACTTTGTGGCAACAGTTTGGGGAAGGCTCTTTCCTGTTCCAAATGTTATTATATGAATTAATAAAACTGGACAAAATGCTTTGAACACCCTCTAAAGAAATTACACTGTCCTCCCCTTTGCCCCCTCAAGAATAACACAGCCATCCCCAGAGCTGAAATAAAAGTTGCAACACCTCCCCCATTTTTGACCAGGCCCCCCACCCAATAAAATCTACCTGTCCCTAATGGTTGAGAGAACATATTCCAGACATTTGATGGTTTAATCCATTACTACAGTGGAATAATCATTAATGTTATCTAGACTTGTCACAATTCCAAACTTTAATTCGCAATACAATACTAGGCCAAGTATCAGAATATCAGTTACCCATCATTTCCTCATCATTTCCTGAGTTATGTTTCCATAGGGAATTGCTGGCTGATCACAGCATAACAAGATCACAGGTAATCTGCTGGTATATTTAAATAGTTTTTCATACCATTTGGTTGGACATTTTTGGTAGAAACATATACAACTGTACTACATTATTCTTAAATATAAATGTGACGAGTATCATAATGTACCTACAAATGTCTATTCTACCAGTAAACTGTGCAACATTATCCAATAAGTCCCATAGAATATCCCAGTCAGTGTCATTGAAACAGTCCTTTTATCTCTTCCGCTCATTACAAAGTGGCATGAAACTTTGAAGATTGCATAGATATGGATTTGGACCAGTGATTGGGCCTTGGTAATTGTAGTTTTATCCTCATGAAATACATGTTAATGTCTTAGTTTTAACTTGTAGCGTGAAAAATACAATTATGGCAGCATTCACTTGTCATGACTACTACTCTATCGTTAGTCCTTTATCAACTCTGTCACAAACAGTAGCCTACTACACTGTAAAAAATGATACACCATATCTACTCAATAAAATTAAGGCAACAGATTACAAGCAATTTTATTAATTAAATATTAATTAATTATTTCAATTAACACCATTGTAGGTAAATAACAAACTGAAGTTACATTTAATTGATTAAATTGCTTGTAATCTTTTGCCTTAATTTTATTGAGTATATATAGGCCTTATTTTTTACAGTGTATGGACAGCACAGCACTACTCAGCAAATGCGAGGGAGGGACTACTTTATTGCCAAGTAAATTGTTGGACTTACATCTAAGTGGTTTCCAGCAATAGTATTGAGGCATTATTTTCTCCTAATCGAAATAGCTACATTCTGAATAAAAAATACATTATTATTATTACAAATCTATCTGGCTAGCTACTATTGGTAATTACTCATTTAAGTCTAGTGTGAGAATATGATGTCAATTGGATATGAGCTGTATCCCTTCTAGTATGACCTGTATCTACAGATTGCATTGAATTGTGGGTGATACACTATTCTACTCATGCTAAGTGAAGCGTAGAGGGGGCAGCTTTTAGACACTGGGAAAGTGTTTAGTGTTCATCTTTGTCTGTAGACTGCTGCCTTGTACTTTGGACAGCAGTGTTAAATGACTGGGAATTTAACTTGCTCAGAGAATTGCAGATTCTTCTGACTCATTGCTTTTGACATTGGTCATAGTTGTCTCGTGTATGCCTACTGCTATTTTTTTTATGAAAACTTCTAAATATTTAAAATTGTTTGCTGGTCTTTTGCATTTAGCCTTACTCAATACTGAGCAATATTTACTTCCCTGCACAATGCTAGTTTTGATTTGTTCCTAAACTGTTAGGTTTCCTTCACTCTTGATAAACACTCATTACTCCAACTCAGGAAACGCAATGCAACCATCTAATTACAGCTGGTCACAGCTGATACTGCTACCCATTTGCGGTCTGAATGCCCTAGCAGACTTCGCCATTGGATGCCAACATTATGTCATTGCTTTATTTTACGTTACAATGGATCACAACATATCATTTGCTCTTTATCAACAAGTCATAGCATAACAACTGATGTTTCCTGGAAATATTCCAAAGTGAATATCCCTGTACAATTAAAATCTTCAAAATGTTAAGCTCAGGATAAATGACAAGGCTTATGAGATCATACCGTAGATGGGGTAATAGGGAGAAATAGTGGACTCATCATAATCCACAGGAAGCCTAGTGGCAAAGCTTGGTATTGGTCGTTTGTAATTCATCAAATGTCATTCATTTCTGCCGTACAGGATTTCTATATTCACTTCAAATAAGATCTGTACTTTGTGTAGGATTAACTTGCCTCAGCGGTTTGCTGAGTGAACGTATTCATTTGGGATTTGTCAACGTATTCGCATAAATTCACTGTATAATTTTTTTGGAAGGCAAAATAAAGGCAAGATATTGACAAATGTCACATTGCCCTAGAGATATTCAACCAGCCTACATGAAACTTAGACCTTATTTGAAGTGAATATCGAAGTCCTCTATGTTGGAAATGAATGGTAAAAATGTGCAAAGAACCAGTATATCACCTGATGCCACTTTCTGGGGATTACGACTCATTGTCACGACTCCCTGTCCTGGGGCTCCCCCTGCTGATGTACAGGAGCTCCGCGTCACCGGCCTACTGACATAAAGGTTCCTTCCCTCTGCATCCAGCAGTGGCACCTGTGCCCACTTAGTGTTGTTAGTCTGTATAGATTTGCTAGTACCGCCGTCATTTGTGGGTTATTGTAGTGTCATATGTGTCATAATAGTTTTGTGTACTCTCCGTCTCACCAGGCAAGTGCACACATAGACATCAAAGGGGGCTTGAGCACCTGCCCTTTTTATTCCTGGAGAGAAAGTGCCCTTTTTTTCTGGGGTGCTTTTTTTATTTAAAAAAAAATAATATATATTCCTGTTTATGCACAGCTTCCGTGTCAAACAAATATTTTTATTGAATAATGTATCTAAATATCAGGTCAGGGGTTCTGAAGCGCTCCCTCCCTCTCTCTCTCTCTCTCTCTCTCTCTCTCTCTCTCTCTCTCTCTCTCTCTCTCTCTCTCTCTTCCACCCCTCCCCCTGCGTCTCTGCGTAGCGGCACACCGGCACATATCACACCTGCAGGCAGCAGCAGCAGCTGCCCCTCCCAGCAGTGGTTTTATTAGCTTGTGTTGAGGTGATTTGCGATGAACAAAAGATTAAACTACCATAGCCTCGATACTGCTGATAAATTAGCCAAAGACAAATAGTTAACCTGTGTCTTGCTAGCATGCATGCAGAGGTGGGTAGTAACAAATTACATTTACTTGGTTACATTTACTTGAGTACATTATTTCGGTAACTTGTACTTTTTAGAGTATATTTACAGATGGGTACTTTTACTCTTACTCAAGTAAATTTCTATTGAAAAAACTGTACTTTTACTTCGCTACATTCGGTGGCATTCCACTGCTACTGTCAAATGGAAAGTTAATATGACTTGTTCGCAGGTCTCGCAAAACATTGGAGAGGCTGCTTCGCGAGAAGTGGCAACGCATCAATCACCCGCTTGTATTTAGCGTGCGTTTAGTTGGAAGGTGGTGGCCAAAGCAGAGGAAGATGTGTGCGAGCTATCGGAGGCAGATCACCCGTGGCCTCAAGTTAAGTCTATGTTTTCACTCCAAGACGTCAAAAAGAATAGTTCATAATCATGATGCATGCTGCGTGCACCAAAACGAACTGACATCTTAACATACAAGAATTCCAGCTCCAACCTGAAAAAACATGTAGCGGTAAGTGTCACAATGATGCCTATATTTGAACACTATTAACAGTAATTTAGTATCTTTGGGCACTTTTCCCTTATTGTAATATTAATTCACACACTGTCCGAGTGTTTTTCCTCATATGCGCTCTTGTGCAAGCAACGACAAATCTTGTGAAACACACGTTCACAAACAAACGTACATTTTCATATCCTTTTTTTCAGAAAACCTAAACAAATTGAATAGCCTAATGTGACGTCTTGCGTTTATACACAAATCCGGACAGACACCTCACTAAAGTGTAGAAAATACATACAAACAAAAATGGGATTGTATTTTATTCGTATCTAAAGAATGCGTATACTTAAAAATATAGGAACAAAGTATGTTTTAAAAGGAAGAGCTCTGGGCCCGGTTCCCCGATAACATTCACTCTTAGCCCGCTAAGAAGACTCTTACCGAAGTTGTTTATGTTCTTAAGTGTGTTCCCCGAAGTCTCCCTTAGGAAGCTTCTTAACACGCTTTATCTTAAGTGCGACGTAACAAAGGCGCTGTCCCAAGGGAAGGTGCTGAATTAGTTGGCATCGATTGCTCAGGAATCGATTTTTCACTTCACGCGAGGTGCAATACGGTGTTAAGTAAGACAACACGTTCTATGTAAATGAAACATTCCTCAAATTATTCCAGTAACATTTATTTTAGCATAGTTTAAGTTATCAGTAAAATATAGACTTATTAATTCAATTATCAAATTGTCAGTAATGAGTTCATACGATATGT
>JACXGM010015835.1:0-20977 GCA_016801145.1 Umbra pygmaea
ACCAAATTTCTCTCTCATATTGCTCATCATAACCACTGAAAATTATAAAAACAACTAACCCAAATTCAAATTATTTTATATATTTTTTATTTTGCTGATCCGAAAAATGATCCGATCCGTGACTCTGATCCGAAAACCGATCCGATCCGTGAGTTTCATGATCCGTTGCACCCCTAATAGTCGGTGAACGTAATCATCAGGTGGATGATCTGACTAAAGGCTTCCATGTTGGATGAGCAGTGGAAAAAGAATCGGCAGCTGGGCGAAATGCGGTTGGATGAACCATGTGCGTGCGTCATATCACAGATCTGTCCTAGGAGTTGTGGAGCTGCTGACAAGGCAGGATTAGAGGGAATTGGGAGGGGAGGAAAAAGGGGGAAAATTACAACAAATAAAACCACAGGTTTTTGGGTCTTGAGATAGACAGTAGTTTTAAATGTTTTTCTTTAGTGGATGAAGACTTTGCACAGCACTTTAGGTTTCAAAATAATTGGTAATCCTACATTCATTATTTGGTAAAGCCTGGGTCACAGGACTGAGCCTCTTCCTGAAAGTGTGACCAGAGGCCTATACTACAAAGCAAGATTTGAAGTTAGTGAGCTAACTTCAGGTTTAACCCTGGGTTTTCAGTATCATGACGGTGGTTCAGCTGTTACCGAGTTACATTGCCATGGTAACTTATGCTGCAGAGTTTATAGGCAAGATAACAGTTTAACCAAAAATGTACCAATCAATTCTCGATTGAAAGATGCGTCGGAGTCGTCATTGTTTTTCTCTGATGAGTATTTTTATGAAAGATATAGTTTCTTAGAGGAAGATGAAGTATCTTTGTCAATTTCTTAAACGGTATGTTGCCATTGCTAGTGCGCACATCGCAGTCATGTGCCTACAGTTTCACAGACTCTATGCATAGCGTTGCATTTGTTTGCTACAGGTAGTTTCATGTATGTGTTTGATACGGAACTAACATCACTGTAGATACATTGTACTATTTACTTCCATAGTACTCAGACATTTGTTGAACATATTTTAAAATTGATTATTTCACACACCCTGAATATTTTTTTTTCCTCCCTTGACCGTTTAACACTGCCAGGGTTGCAACCGAAATAATATGGCATTCATCTAAGCAACACATTGGTTTAATGGAATACACAATTGTAATTATTGTCAGATCTAGTTTTGCTTAATGACGATGCAGTGATATCGATGAGCCTTAAATGGCACATTTATAAATATGCAGGTGCCAATTTTTTTGCCAGCTTTCCTTTACGTCTGTATTATATTTTTATTCTTGTAGTATTTCTCTAAAATTATCATTTACTCCCCTTGAGTGAAATATGCATCTCTCATAGACTTGTCCATGTCTGCGATTGGTCATATGGTGCACAAACCGCCCCTTTTATGTGAACGCGATTGTTGCTAGATTGGGAAATCCTGGGTCAATTTAAAGAATTTATAACCACCGTTGTGACATCTCTTATCTAGATTGCAGTTTTTAGGTTTAGTGAAGCCTGCTAATGAAAAGAAATCCAGGGCATGTTGAACTTGCTTCTTAGTATAGCTCTCAGGTTGCCAGAGAGCTATTTCATCATGTTTACCTGTGTGTATCTCTGCAGCACTTCAGACTACTGGTGGTGGGTCCCAGTGGCAGGGCCGATGGTAGGTGGCCTGGCTGGAGCCCTAGTGTACTTCCTGTTTATTGAGATGCATCACAGCCAGCCAGAGAAACCCCACGAAGATGAGGAGGAAGATGAAGACGATTTGGAGGAAGACAGCAGCCTCAAAGACAAATATGAGATGATCACCATGAGCTAAGAGAGCTGTTGAGCTGTATGTACAAGGACTATAACAGAAAACGCTTTTCTCTTCCAGATTACTGTTACTGGAGAGTTATGTTTTATGGGGAGAATTCCTAATGTAGACACACACACACACACACACACACACACACACACACACACACACACACACACACACACACACACACACACACACACACACACACACACACACACACACACACTTTGTGTACAGCTAACCTCGTGAGGACCAGAAATCATGCAAAAATCATGTTACCTGAATTTAGCCTAACCCTTACCTAACCCTAACATTAACTGCACATTAACCCTAACCTTAACCTAAATAACCTGACATTTATACCTGTACTTAACCTTGCCCTAATGCCTAAACCTAAACTATAATACCTGAACCTACATACATTGTAACCCTATACCTAATTGTAAATTTGGCCATAAACCTAACCCCTAAAACAGAAATTGAATTTGTCCTCATGGGAACCAGCAAAAGGTCAGAATATGGGCATTTTTGTAAAGTATTACTATCCTTGTGAAGACTTCTGGTCCTAATATGATCTGTTAAACCAACACACACACACACACTCTATGGAAAGGGCTGCTTAAGACAGATTACAGACAGCATAGTGCGGTGAGACCCTGTGGGTTTAAGTTTTTTAAGTCATAACCTTTAGTTACCAGACATGGACACTACTGGTCAAAGGTTTTAGAACACTGAGAGTTTTTTCATGTTTTTATATAAATTCATTTAAATATATAAATATACAGCTCTGGAAACAATTAAAAGACTACTGCAAATGTGATCAAAATGAAGATGGATGTTCACAAACCATCAAACAATCATAAACTCACCCAACATCAATATAAAAGACTGTGGGAGACGTGCCAAGACACATGAAAACAGAATTTTGGAAAGATGTTGTCTGTAGTTTATGGAATAAAACAAAATGTTAATTTTAACCAAACACATACCTATCATAATAAATACAGATACTGATGATTTTGCAGTGGTTTCTTAACTTTTTTCCAAAGCTGTATATGGGTGGTTGACATATGAGCTTGAAAGTTTTTTATAAACTCCAAATATTAGGCATGCTATTTATTGAGTTGTGTTTTACCAATTCTTATCTTTCCAAAAACATGTGTGGTCTTTAAGATTTTGCTTTGGATTCTGAATTTATTTACCAATTTGTTGTATTAGTGCCTAAAATTGTCATATGGTGTGACAAGAGTTATTGTGTATAAAATTCAAATGGGGTGTACTTTTTTAAATAACTCACTTTATCATACTTCTTTATCATTACTATCTTAAAACATAGCATTTCCTCTTGCAAATTGATTAGATTTTGTATTATTTTTCTTAATCATCATGCAAGGCATGTGTTAAATTTTAAAGGCATGTGTCTTCAATCTTCAATATATTTTTGATTAATTCTAAATATAACAAAGTGCTTGTGATTGTTGCTGAAACTATTCTCCATGTGTTAAATTTAGATTTTTATGATTTATCACTAACCAAGCTTTTTTATTGTCACAATTATGAAGGTCACACCAAATGATATAGTGTCACACTGTAGGATGAACCACAATTTTTCATGCAAAAACATGTATGCTCTTTATCATTCAAACAAGAACAGTATAAAAATCCCACAATTATGCCACATTCTCTTTGTATCTGTTAACAGAGAAACAGTGTTTCTAAATATTTTAAATGAAAACACAATAATTACCTTAATTGTAATTAATTATAATTTCAGAAATATTTAGCTTTTGTAACCTAGCCTGTATTGGTCTATACTTGGTCTTCCTATTTATTACCAATACTACTAATAATCTTAACGTTTCTATTTACTTTGTTCTTCATTTTCTCAGGACTTCCTCTCTCCTTGCAGGATCTGTGTTTAGTCTTTCTCTGCATTTCCCTGTTCTTTCTGCACTTTTCAACATTTACTACTGCCAAAACAAAAAGGAAGCGAGAGTGAGTTAGTATGACAAATGGAGTAGTTAAAGGACAATTCCGGTGCAAAATTAACCTCAGGGTTAATAACACATTGGTACCGAGCCAACCGTTCTCTGGGGTATGTTTTCATGCTAATTGAATGTGCCAAGTTTTAGTGTAAACTGATAATTAGATTATAAAGCTAGATGTGAGGGCATGGATGAAGTAAAAATAAATTACTATTTTATACCACTAACAAGGCTCAAAATACCACCACACTTGTAGTTTAGACAGTTTATTTAAAAAACTGGTTAAAAGACATTACCATTCGTGTATACAGGCAAGCAACATCTTGGGAAAACAGACTCGACCAGTTGAAACACAAACAATGTTCTACGGTCGACTTGGTACCCATGTGTTATTAACCCCTAGGTTCATGCGCCGGAATTATCCTTTAAGTATGTATTCCCGAGTGGTTAGGGTTATGGTTGTCAAAAAATCTTTTTTCACATGATGATGGACAAAAAAGTCACCAAAAGACAAAAAATACATAGCTCAAATAATAAGTACTCCATTTGGACGCATCATGTGTAAAATACCAAACCTGTCACACAATATTGTGTCACACCATATGAGGTTTCATGCACTTAGCACAACTTTGGGCCTTGCGGTTATATGCTAGCATGCTAACAGCATTCCCACTGCAACATGGTAACATAGATTTGTAAGTAATATTGACCGAAAAGTAATTTATCTTTGGCATTTTTGTTAAAATAGTCACACCAAAAGAGTACACCCACAAATACACATCTGTTTGATTTAGGATATTTGCAATTTTTTTATCTTAGTTTTATTTAAGTCTAAACTTTGTTAAATGTGCTTGGGACAGTCACACCATTTGAGATTTTTTTTGGTAGGAACATTTTAAAAGTGACTGATGAATTGCATTAATGTTCAGTATGGTCACATAAAGCAGCATATTCTGAGCAATTCCAAAGTTTTTTTTGACAAATGTAATTTTTATTGATTTGTGTTTGATGTTCGGAACCACAAAAAGGCCATGTCATGTCAACCACCCATATCCAAGACATTACCAATTTTTTTATCACTGTTGGAAATTAGTGATTTCTAATTCATTTATTCATTATTCACATTCAACAGAAAAGTCACATTTTCAGCAGTCACTGATTCCTTGTTCCAATGATGAAATCCAAAACGAATTGTGTTTTGACTATAACTTTTGATGAATTTTGCCACCTTGTTTAAAGCAGGTATCAATTTCTATTAAAACACATGTCAATTCCTGGGTGTTCTCAAACTTTTGACCCGTAGTGTACATATGTCACGTTTAATAAGTAACAGACAGCGCAAGTCATTATTTAGCCCTTTGCCAAAATCTTTTTATATCGCATCACTGGTATTCAACGCACAGGAATTATGATGGACAATTGCTGCATGTAGCCTTTATTTCATCCAGAAACTTGGTATAGGTTAATGTAAAGAACAGTTACATTGTGATTTACTAGATCTAGCGATCTTCAACAATGCTGAACAAGACCATTTGGAAATTTGTACGTACTACTCCACCTCTTAGAATACAATTTGGACTACGCCTCTGTCGTTCTTATTTGAATCATGATTATTTGCAAATTATTAACATTCTGTAACCACATCTTTTTGTTGTTTTAGTTTTGTTGTAATTGCAAATGAAGAACTAGCTTGCAGAGGCTTTAGATTTTTTTTACCGTACCATGTTAAGTTAACTGAAACAGATCACCATGTTATGAATTAAGGCTCATTAATTTCATATATGACCATTTCAAAATGTCTCCATTGATAATTATTATTCTAGTTATTGGTTTAGTTGGTGCTTTTGTTATGTTCTTCTTTTGTATTGTTGCTATGTAAGTGGTATCCAAACTACTTTCACATTTTTCTGTTTGTGTTAATTAACATAATGAAACATACAATTTTGTTTTGCATTTTTAAATAGATTTTTCCAAACTGATATAGGGGCCTGACAACATGTCATAGCAACCACAAGCAATTTTGGTGGAGCTATTGTTGCTTAGTAACATAATAAGAAGGCAAACCTATTGCCGAAATGTTGGAAATTGAAATATAATTTTTGGAGCAAGATACCTGGAGTGTGCGTCTCTTTTTTTTATTTTGTTGATTAGTAACATAATGCCATCACGTTCCCTACAGACAGCCACAGTTTTTTGACAAATTCAAGGGAATCCTTTTCTGATTTCCTGGTAAGGACCACCTGAACAGTCGTCTCTTCAACATCAGGCATGTCTACATGGCTGTAGTGCACCCCAAGAAAGGCTACAACTGCCTGGAAAAATGCCTGAATCAGCAATGAGGCTTCAGAGCTGACGGACACCTCCATTTTAAGTTGGGCACATACATTACACCACATTTTCTCAGCCTGGATACCTGTCTGTGCTAACATTACACTCCCTGCTGAATGGTAACAGCTCACTCCTGTCAGATTGTCATCTGCCTCTACAAACCCTCTCTTCAAACTCAGTGCAGAACTCTGCAAGAACAACCACAACTGTTAGTAGCTGTTTGCCCTCCAGTTGTGCTAGCATCTTACTCTTTGTTCTCTGAAAAGTTACCAATGAACTAAGGTCTTGATTCCAGGATAATGTTTTCAGTGGAATATGCTGGAGGCGAGTGTATCTAAACTGTTTTCCCACTCCAGTCAGTTTATTGAACCTGTTTGAATTGCCACTTGATTCAGTGTGCACATGCCAAACAACAGCTACTGTACTGTTGCCTAGTATTGACAATCAATGTCCCACCACACTTCCTAGCATGATGCAAATGGAAGTTTCCATGGAAACCCTTTATGGATAGGAGGGTTACAATGCCATAATGATTTACACCACAATACACATTCCACAGATTAGATGAATTAGATAGTCATTGATCTCTTTGCCTCCGGGATTATAAATATGTAACAGCTTTTAAATTTGAGAAACAGGGTACCTGATCAGCTTGTTACGAATATACAAAACAAAAACAACTCCTATAATCAACAAACGACACACAATGCAAAATGAGACCAAAGCAACAACTGTATTCATACAAAGACCCGTAGTACATTCTAGAATGATCTAGTGAAATTCCAATAGAATAAACAGTAGATTGGTTAACAAAAGAAACTAAATAAATCTTGGAGTCCTGTAAATTTTGAACGAGTCTTTTAATTAATGCATTTTGAAGTACTCCAAAAAATTACATCTCTTTGCACAATACATTTTTGATTTTTTTTGTAAAAATGTTCAAAGTGAACAAAAATGTTTGATACTGTATAAAACACAGTGAACATTAAAATCAGACAGTAGTTTTTACTTTTTAATCATGTAATCTTGCGTTCTTTCGGCCTACATCATTTCACCTACAACATTTTCAACTCAATTTTGGACATTTCAGTGCACATTGTATATCTAAAAACATTTTCTTTTACTGTGAAGACTACGAAATTAAAAAATAAAAAGTAAACTTACAGGCATATCTTCTCCTGCTGCTCTAACCCACCATGCCGCAGGATAACAGAGACAGAACAATAGGAGAATTAATTAAATATTTTTGTCCATCACATTGAATTACTTTTACAATTTTAATGGAGAAAAAAAATTGAACAATATTTTAAAGAAATCCCATTTCAACTAGCAAATAACATGAATCTTAGGAAAGAGAGGTTGGTAACTAATTTCAGGGTACCCGAATAAGGACTTTATAAACACAATAATGAGCAGAATTATTCATAATTTATAAATTGTATCAATCCATAAATCGTCATACTATGAAATGTGTGAGCTTTGAATGTGATATAAAACAAGCCTATGTAGGTACCCATTAAATGAAATGTTTCTAAAAAGAAAAGGTTGTCAAATTTGAACATCTCTGAATAGATTCTCAATGGAATAAGAGTTAAAAAAAGGGGGGGAAATATGTAACAGACATATCCAAATGTTCATCTCAGAATAAAACTAAAAAATCTCCAAGTACTGTACAAGTTGACAAGGAAAACAAATCTGGGCTAGTGTACTGTGTGCTAGCCAGTAAGATGGTTTTAAAAACAGCATTTTTTTAAATACAGAAAATCTTCCTCTACACTCCTCCTTGTCAATTCAAGAAAGACAAGAGCCTCTGCCCCTTTTCACATTGAAATGAAGTGAATCATGCGTAGTGGGCAGAACCACATATTGTGCTGGCACTGCTATGGTTACATAGATACAATTTTTGCTGGCACTTACACTATGAAAGAAAATATCATGGTCTAAGCAGTACAGCTTGGGTCAGAACACCAGTGTGAACAAGAGGAAAATTTGGGTGTTTGGGTGCTTTGCTCACATAGGTGTTTGGTTAGCTTTGAGGCTCTTTATGTGATCTAGGGCTCAATATTATTCCAAATTAACCCAATCTACTGTATTTCTTACCTTCCGATGGGATTAAACACTTGGTCAAATAGCTGCTTCACTACTAATTCCTCAGTTTCTACATAGTTTTCAAACCTGGCGCGTCTAGCTCAATCTCAGACCTGTTTGTGTGTTAGTCAACTCTTACAGTCAATCTTAGCCAAATAACAAGTTGGCATGACAGTCAGCATAGCAGCTGGCAAAACAACAGAAACCAGTCTGGGATGAGGCTCAGACTTCAACTCGTCCATTGAAAGTAAAACGACAAAGATAAAGAAATAAGACTCGTTCATAAATGAATGACCCACAATTACAAAGACCGGTATGGCACAACAACGTTGATCTGAACTTATGTAAAGGCCTACAGTAACGCTCTGTATCTCTGCAGGGGCCTAGTGGATACTAACGTAAAGGTCTACATTAATGTTCTGTATTTCTGCAGGGGCCTAGTGGATACTAACGTAAAGGTCTACATTAATGCTCTGTATTTCTGCAGGGGCCTAGTGGATACTAACGTAAAGGTCTACATTAATGCTCTGTATTTCTGCAGGGGCCTAGTGGATACTAACGTAAAGGTCTACATTAATGCTCTGTATTTCTGCAGGGGCCTAGTGGATACTAATGTAAACGCCTACATTAATACTCTACATCACTTCATGGGCCTAGTGGAAACTGATGTAGCACTGCAAGGTCATGTTCATTAGGGTATGCAACATGAAAACTTTAAATAAACAATGTGCAAAATTTTGAAACAGAAAAAACCTGTTTCAGTCAGTTCTTTGTTCTGTGAAGTGCCTAACGAACATGACCCGAGCATCAACTCATTGAAATGGAAAGTGACCCAATGTATGGGAACATGTTTACACTTATGGTCTAGTGTAAGTCATAGTGGACAATCCGAATGTGCCATTGTCTTGGAATATCTCCTTACCATCCTATTAGTTAAAAGACCTAACTAATCCAAAAATCTCTGCAAACATAGAAAAGTGTTCAGTTGTGATCAATTGTGACAGAAAACCATTATAGGCATCTGCCAATCGAATGTTCTAATAAAAATAAAAACATGACTGCATGCCAACATCAAGTGACATCATCTGAAAATTAACTGCTTGATGTAAAATGTACTTTTTTTGTGCATCCATATTGGAATTGGTTTTTCTGTTAATATTCCATACTCACTCAAAACAAGCAGGGAAACAACATCCACACACTTGCTTTACTCAAGTAGTAAAGCGTCCTAAATGGCACTCTGATCCCTACAGTAGAGTGCACTGCTACTGACCAGGGTTAAATAAGGAATAGGGTGCCATTTTGGATGCACACTACACCTACACTACATTTCCCTTAAAATACAACTTCTTCAAAACCTGTGACCTAACAGGCAAAATCCTCATCAAGTTAGTGGTTATAAGTTCATTCTTCTGCATCAAAATATATTGAAGTAAAAAATAAAGGATTAAAGGGAAGATTCCCTTTTGCTCTGCTTCCTATTGGTTGCAAAAACAGGATGTGAGAAATAACACAGAGTGACACGTGTGATGAAGGGAGATCTTGGACGTCACAACGGATCAAAGGTTAAAAGTAGTAGGATGAGATGGTGACTACTTGTGACCTTTTAAATGTCCAATCTCCGAAACCTGACCTGTAGGAACCTGAAACCTAGCAACCTAATCACAACCTAATCACAACCTAATCACAACCTAATCCCAACGCCGCGGATTTCACCCCTCCATTAAATGTCAGCGCAGTAAGCAGAGGTGTCGATTGTTGTCACAAAATGCCTCCATCTTCAGCACCCAGTAGACGGACCTTACCCAGAAACCTTTGTGTGTTTTTGAGTCCTGAGAGTACAGTACTAACCAAAAAGTAAAGAATCATACAGAAATGTACAGTAGAAGAAAGAGTTGTGTTTGTTCACTCATTGTTACACTAAAATCTGTACAGTGACATGCAGAGCACGGGCAGGGGGGGGGTAGAGGTGTCTTCATGGAGAAACCAACTGAGGAGCCTTGTGTGTCTTTTGCCTTTGAAAAGGTGTGTTGTAATCAAAAGTGCAGCACATCTCCCATATCCGATTGTTTTTGTCACCTTCTGGCTAAAATGACTGACAAAACATTTCAACCAACAGGGAGCCAGTCGAGAAGAGACTTGAAAGAAATCTGAAAGAGCCGAAGACAGAAGGTTAGGTACTACGGATACGCATAATGGATCTATTTGTCCTTGGCACTCCACTGACGAGAAAAAAAAAAAAACACAGCGAAGGAAAAGGGTAGCGGACCAGATCAGCCAGCACACCGCATTGGAAATGGCTGACTTCAACTGCACGGAAATACAAAATGGCAGATGGTTGATCTCACTCCCAAGAGAAGGAGAAAGCCAAAACGAAAACGATGGATGAAGACGATGGATGAAGAGGTCGTCAGCGCTGCTGGTTCCAGTGGAGGTCGGAAGGAGCAGCCTTTTTTGCGTTCATGAGTTTGTCCGTCTGTTTGCAGAGCAACGGTATGACTTTTACCATGGTGCTAAATAACTGGTTTCAGGCTGTTCTTTGGATGAAGTGAAGAAAGTGTTTGATCACACTATTAGGTGTAAACCAGTAGGATTTGAACCCGCGTCCTCCTGGTTAGCAACTCAACGCCTTAACCATTGCCATCAGAGGAAATGTTAAAGTGTAAAAACTAAAGTGAGCATTCCTTTTCCCATTTTCTTCCAACCATCCTTATAAAAAATATACAAAACAAATAGAGGAAATCCAGTTACTCTAATGGTTAAGACGTCAGATTCCCGTTCTGGAGAGCCAGGTTCAAATCCCACAGCTTGGTTCAAGTTCCAACCCCACCAGTTCCATAGAGGCACAAGGCGTGGCCGAGGCAAGGCATTGAGCAGCATTCCCACCAGCAGCCCCAGTGTCCCCGCACCTCAGCGTCTCATCTGGCCCATCTGGTAGTTATCCCTGGGCTGGCCCTGCCCTCGGTGGTGCCTCTGAGGCTGCGGCTGAGCCTGGCGTGCCGCCCCCGGCTGCTGCTGCCGCTGGCCCCCAGAGACCGGGTGGTGTTGTACGTGACCCCCGCCGCCATGGTGGGACTGGGACACCTGTGCATCCCTGGCCTCCCGGGCGTGCTGCTGGGCCCGTCTCCTTTTTAACGTGCCTGTGTGTGGCGGGGGGACAGAGGGGAGGGGTTTAGTGACACAGCGCTTTGAGGCACTAGATCACAGGTGTCAAACCGTTTCAACGGAGGGCCTAGTGTATGCAGGTTTTCGATTTCACCATGTATCAATCTGATTAGGTCACTAATTGGTTAGGCTCTCCCGTCACCTGGGAGTCTTAATTGGGCTCTAATTGAAAAAAAAAACAGCAGACACTAGGTCCTCCGTGGAACCGGTTTGACGGCTGCTCACAAAATGGTTTGTGGTATCACTTATAGCTTCAGCGTCTGGGGAACCCACCAGGGAGAGGTTTAGGAGGGGGCAGCTTCGGGTTACTGGAGGGGGTGTGTACACTGCAGATCTTAATGAAGCCAGCCATCAGCATGATCAAGGCGATACCCATCAACAACACTGCCCACCAGTGAGCCTGGAAGGGTGCAAACATACACATTCCTCACAAACATATTTACTTATGTCACATTGGTGAATAAAGACAATCTTTTATTGTATTATAGACTTACTGCCTTCATGTCATGCATTTCTACTGAACACTAAAAAGCTGTTAGTTACATTAGTGGATTTACAGAGACACCTGGTGGACAGTTACATCTGATTCTTCATGATAACCTATGCTTTTCTTCTCTCTCTCACTCTGTCCAAAATACATGAATTGACCCAATTGAGCAAAAGCTGCACTGCAAGATTGAATTTGAATAACATGGGCCTTGAGACACATTTCTAGGTAAGAGGAATTTCACCCAAATATAATTGTAACGCTCAATACACTTTACACTAGGGTTGAGCCTAATTCCATCTCAATGTATTTTCTGAACTGACTGGAATTTGTGGAATTCTCATGTAAGAAGAACAAAGTAAAATAAAAGGATGTGTTTAGTGGAATACAACCTCCCTTTAACAGATCACAATAAGGTCTTATTAGGAACAAAGCAGAGTATTTTACATCTCTGGTGGATCTTTATGTTGGATGCCTAATGGCTTAAATACACTACAAGCGCCACGTCGCCATCACGTCCCATCAACTTGACTGCCTCTCTCCCAACAGAACGCATTGTTTGAGCAGCAGAAAACACTATGAAAAAACCATACTGTTATGAAAAACTATAGCTTTGAAATAACTTTTTAAAATGTATTTATAAATTGTCCGAATCTACAACACTTACCAATGTCAGTAACTAATTAGCTACCTGCTTGTCTATTGACATTTAGTATTATTGCAAACATTTAATTCACCTGTCAGTAAAATGACGCCGATCTAGTCTCATGCTTGTTTTAAGATGGTGGTTTATTTATAAAGGGAATGATTGGGGCAAACAAAAATATATCGTTATCCACTTCAATTATGAGTCTTCCATCGTCCACCTTTTATCATACAGAGATTGGTGTCAACTGACAACTTGCACATCTCCCAAAAAACGTCACTCTAGAAAATCTTCTGACAAATGTAATTCCAAAAGCTTCAAATTAACTATAGCTACCGCAAAATATGTTTCTATATTTCTTTTTTTATGAATTGGATGTTTGTGAGTCACCATTTCAAACTTTATTCATGAGTCATTATAACCGATCTGCCCTTAAAAGCGTTTTGTGAAGCTTGGACGCTGCCATTGGACGTGACGCAACGCGAGTAGTATAGCACATATCATTTATTTAAAAGTGAGCATTCCTCAACAGCAGATGTTCGATGGCAACACTGTATGCTTGATGGCTGCAGTGTAGCTTTAGGCTAATCAGGCCAACAGTGTAGTATGAAAACAGAATATTAGTGAAATACAACATGCAAACAGGGAAATTAGCCTGAATACAAACCACTATCCACTCTGCAATGTTCTCGTAAAGCTCAGGGTTAAAGATGGCCTTCTTTAGCCTGGCCAGGGGGCCGTCCGCATCTACCAGACGGCACTTCATGAACACGTCACAATAGCCCTTGAAGTCGTTGCAGGGAGACCCTGCTGGCAACGTGGTCACCTTCTTGTTGAAGAAACGGGCCAGCTTGTCTGAGCCAGTGCTACTGCACGTGTTGGGGTTCACTGGAAGACAGTCGAAACCAGAGTTATGAATAACCAACACTAATGACAGTTCATTCTTACAATGCTATTTATTTAGTAAATAAAGAATTTCAAAAGACTTGGAACATTGTCATAGGATGTAGTCTTCATGCAAGCTGACGATAAATGTTGACTTTCCCCTAAAAATGTTCCTGTTGTTAAATGAATCATATATGCCTCCTAAAACCACATAAATACAAATGCAAAGATGACAGACGTATCTGCTCAAATGCCAGGGGTTGTTTCAAGTTCGTTCAATTCCACTTCGATGAAACATCGCGTGAATGTCCGGAAGACTCTGTGAACCGTAGTAGCACAGAAGGTCTTTATCTGCATGAAGACATGAACACAACTCACTCTTTTCGCTGCAGCAGACATGGCACAGCTCGTCGGCCTCATCTTTGCCCTCCACACTTGCGCACGTGCACACCTCCAGACCGTACTTCTCACAGATGGAACCAGAGCAACCCTGAAAAGAGCAACACATCACCCGGCGGTCATTAAGGACATTTCTACTGGGCTTTTTACTATCACGTCTTTCACAATCTGATAATAGCCCCTTTCCACAAAATCTGCGCTGCCGAGGTTCAACAGAACACAAGTAGACCATTTCTTTCTTGGAGTTGGGTCCGACAGTTTCCCTGCCGAAGGAAGCCCTGGCACCAGTTCAGGCACTTCTGGACTCACCCCGTCGAGGCAGACTTGCGTTTCTCCATGGCAGGCGGTGAAGTTGGCCTTTGGTTCAGAGGTGGGGCACTGGGCTGAGCCCCCGTTGCACATGCCCTGGTGGGCGCACTCAGACTCCTCGCGACATTTCTCGTTACGACCCTTATAGGAGCACTCCTGAGTGCAGCAGGGTCCCTGGCTAGGACTGGGGAGGGAGGTCACAGAAGGATCAGGGGTCAGTGAGTGACTGACACATGTCATGTCCTTCAACATTCTAATGATTAATGGCGTTTTGTAAACAACTAAGTGTTGATGAGTTTTGTTCCTCACCTTTCTGAAAAAACTACTTTAATAAGATTTCCTGATATTCAGAGGATCAACAGAATTTCCTTCTTAGGGGCTTTCAGGAATTGCTACATAATGTTTTATTTTAACTTTAAGGTATAATATGTACCCATTTGTCCTAAACAACAAAAAGTGCATATAAATGCCTCATGCATTTAATAATTGAGCACCCAAAATATAACCTTGTTCTAATCCACTGATCGTAAACAATTTAAAGGTAATGAAATTGTGAAGTCGAAGCCTGAAACATTGTTAAAACTATAATCATAATCACATGGATCGTCAATGATTTTATTAAAGAAGCAGTCCATGAATCTGGACACTGGTTGTAAAAGTGGCACTATTGAGCTAAAAAGGGTTCAAGAAAATTGTGTACAATACACATCCAGGCCAAAGTGGGAGTTTAAAAAATATTTTTCTTGATCACAAAAGTTGCAGACCGCATCTTTAATGGCTTTATGAATGATTGACAGTAAAGACTTTCCTCCTGCACCAATCTTTATCAGGTGTCCAAAAACAACCTTACCTGCACACTTTGTTGGGTTTTAGTGTACACTTCTTGTTGTCAGCCTGGTTGGCGTCATAGCAACACTGGTCTCTGCACTGATCGCTGTATCCACAGTCACACTGCTCTCCTGGCTCCACCAGACCGTTACCACAGATGGGCTGGCCAGACTCTGCATAGGGGCGGAGACAGAACACACGTTATGGAATGACACATTCTGGTGTTTGAAAGAGGCGGTTACGCACAGCCCTTCCAAGAAACCAAACTAGCAGGACTCGAAAAGTTGACTAGTATACAGTCAGAGGGTTAGAATACAGCCTTGTCAATAGAAGGTACGGTCGGCAACTGAAAGGAAGCTATGCCCTTGAGCAAGGCACATAACATTACATGTGAGTAATTTAGCAATAGAGACTCTGCCAATAAAAACAATTCACTATCAAATAATTTCAAAGGGGAAAGGGACTGACACCATACCGACAAAGCAGCCTCTCTTCTTCTCCAGAACTTGGCTGATGTTCCTGACACTGCACACAGAAAACTTGTTGTTGTTCAGCTTGTCTCCTGAGGTGGCGCGAGCGTACATGATGTAGTTTCCCTTCTCCTTCTTGTCCTGGGCCTTTGACTCTCCGGGGGTGCACTCAGAGCCTGAGTCATGCTGGGGAAGGAGCATGAAAGTTTCACAATGGATCAAACGTCTCCAGTTTACACAAACAACAAAGCATCCCTCAGGCTAGCAGTGGGCCGAGTCTCACTGTTACCATGGTGTTGATATACAGATATTAAGCCAGGTTGTCATCAGGCTGGGTTGCCACGGGACTCACCGGCGAGCCAAAGTTGTGTCCTACTTCATGTGCGAAGGTAATGTGTGAAACTTTGGGTGGGACGTGGGAGGCGTAGTTCTGCACTGTGATAATGCCGGTGTTTAGGGACTTCTTTTTACCGTCAGAGTATAGCTTGCTCTTCTCGCAGATACCACCGGAGCTCCCTGGAAGGAGAGATGAACAACGACTTAACAAGAGATGTACAACCATTATTAAAATGAATCCAGGTTAAAATGTAAGGTGTTACTTGTGTAAAATTGATCCTATAACCTGCAGGTGCTCCAACCCAGGCCAGGCCCAACACCCCATCGTCAAAGTCCCTGTCTGTGAAGACGTAGGCCAGGCAGTAGTCATCATGGTTCTGCTCCGAGTTGAGCTCCAGGAACTTCTCCACCCCGATATTAGCGAAGCGGAACGGATTGGTCCGGTCTCGCTCATCAGTGGTGGTGTTGATCTGGTCACATTGTAGACAGATAACAGGAAATGTCATCACAGACAGAACAAGAAGCCAGGCTGTCTAAATCTGGAGCATCCGGTTGTTATTTCCACTTCCAAAGCTGAGAGGAATCCAGACGCCAGACAGCAAATAAAGCAAGATGGAAATAAGAACACATTCACCATTTTCTCATCAGTAAAACAAACTTATTCCCAATAGTAAATTAGATCTCAAACAGACTGAATTTGGTTTGTAGGCCTTAATACTTTTATTCAATTATTTCTAATGTAAAAAAAAATTCCCAACGGTTCAGAACCCGGTTAGGAACCTCAGATCTAAAACAATTATTTATTTTCCAAGAGAAACTATAAAGGAGATATCTGCTGGATGACCAGGTGACGGTTGTTTCCTGTAAAAGTAATTGCTGACAATTTACCAGCCAAGAGGAAATAGACACAGAAACAATAGTAGAAAAGGAGGAAACAGTAAGTAGAGCTGTAAGCTGTCACCCACTTATAGCGCATAACATAAGAAAAGATTTACAGAGGAATCTAGTGAGGCTGAGAAACAAATGAGAGGTGTACGTAAATAAAAAGGACAGCAGCTTGTAACAATGGATGATGCTTTTAAATGCCGAACGTGCAGGAACTCACCCGTATTCTTTTCACCATAAAGCTGATGTTACGGATGCCCATGAAATCTGTTCCCTGGTAGATGGCGTCGATGGCCTTGACGTGGCTAGAGATCTAGAAGAATAAGATAACATTACCCTTGTCTTCATTGTTCTGGGATTGCTAAAATTGGAACTTCTAAAATGGTTTTAAACTCCTTTGCCACGTAGCAATTATAGGGCCCTACCCACGTAACCACTGCTCTAAAGAAAAAAATACCCCACACATGTAACAGTGTGGAGGACACAATGTGTGTGTTTGGACCAGTACCTGCGCTATAACAGCCTCCCGGGTCTTGTAGTATTTGAAGAAGAGGTGGTCTGTCTGGATGAAGAGCTGGCAGGTGTTTTTCTCTATCTGGGCCATCCTCCTGTTTCTCAGAAGCACAGGGTCACTGGATGCCGTCCCATCACGCTCTGCATGAAGCTCCTGGAAGAAGCACAGAGAAATGGTTACTGGAGATGTAAACAATTAGGGCGTACCCCACTTCTCCACAACTTCACCATTACCATCTTGATGGCTGGGCTTTGTCGCAGCATCTCCACGGCAGTTGTGGGCTTAGTTTAGTAACTTAGGTTACTAAGTGCCTTGCTCAGGGACACAAAAACATTCGGCCCAGTCAAGAATCGGCAACCTTCCGACTACAGATTAGGTTGTAATTCTGACAAAAAAGGCTGATGTGTTGCTATGGAAGCTCATGAAAACATTCCCTTTCCCGCCCCTCTTTAAAGCCACGCCTCCCAAATTCTCCCGCACTGTAACCAGCCAATCATCGCCTGGGGGCAGGGTGAGACTGATTCGAACCCCCTCCTGGTATAGTTTGTTAGCTCACTTGATTTTTTTTTTCTACAGCCGAGGCCTGGTACTTCTTCATCCTCTCAAACACGGTGTGGTCAGCGCACCCGCCCTCAGGGCCATACTTGTGGGGGTAATCTAGAGTAGATGAAACAAAAATGAAAGTTTAGATCCATAAATCACACACTTCCTTTCAAATGTACACTGTGGTCGTCCAGTGGAGAAACCCTGTCGGTTGAACAATCAGTGTACCGGGCAGAATACGGTTCCAGGACCCATGAACATGGGCTAACATGGCTCAGCTGCAGCATCTCAGCTGGCCTGACTAAACTGTGGAGCCCTGGTCGAGCGATTTCCATTCAGCCAGGTGACGAGACACTCTGAACGCCCCAGGGAGCACAGATGAGCCAGTGACCTGGCTGCGTTCAACCGTAGCTTTGTGCCACAGCAAGAGCACCGTTGCCACGCTAGAAATACAAGGAACATTCAAATATTTGTCTTCGTCAAGGCTGCTTGGTGTGCATGGAAAATCACAATTATAAACTAGCGGATAAGCAGCAATGCTCTGGCACTGCCCGGTACAGTGTGGGATCATGGGGAGGGTAGTATGGGGTAAAACCCCACCTTTTCAGAGATACTTAAAATAAAACCAGGGCCTCCATAAACATGTTGTTGCCCACTTTTGCTGTTCATAGGGAAATGGATTTAGATCTTACTATTTAAAAACACTGCAAAATCTGCAGTGTTAATTTAATTTGGGGGGGTGTTAAAATTAACACTCAGTTTTAAATATGGTTCTCTCAGAAAATAATTTACACTTTTGATAGTGTTAACATCAGTGTTAAATCTGACACTCACAGTATGGTTTTTTACACAAGTGTATTACATACTGCGTTATTCCCTTTCACTAGGAGTGTTATTTTCCCAGCATTCCTTCTTAAGTAAATGTGACAGATTGTGGTACAATAGCTGCAAAAACAATGACAGTCCCTATAAGATTTAGATTTATTTTTAAACTTCATTTTAATTTGACATTTATTTAACCACGTAAATTGACTAAGAACAAGTTCTTATTAACAGCAACGACCGTTGAAAGCACATAGAGCATCATGAAGAACAAGGAACACACCAGGCAGGTCCGAGATACTGTTGTGGAGAAGTTTAAAGCCGGATTTGGATACAGAAAGATTTCCCAAGCTTTACACATCCCAAGGAGCATTGTGCAAGCGATAATATTGAAATGGAAGGAATATCAGACCACTGCAAATCTACCAAGACCTGGCCGTCCCTCTAAACTTTCAGCTTATACAAGGAGAAGACTGAACAGAGATGCAGCCAAGAGGCCCATGATCACTCTGGATGAACTGCAGAGATCTACAGCTGAAATGGGCGAGTCTGTCCATAGGACAACAATCAGTCGTATACTGCACAAATCTGGCCTTTATGGAAGTGTGGCAAGAAGAAAGCCATTTCTGAAAGATATCCATAAAAAGTGTTGTTAAAAGTTTGCCACAAGCCACCTGGGAGACACACCAAACATGTGGAAGAAGGTGCTCTGGTCAGATGAAACCAAAATCGAACTTTTTGGCAATAACGAAAAACGTTATGTTTGGCGTAAAAGCAACACAGCTCATCACCTTGAACACACCATCCCCACTGTCAAACATGGTGGTGGCAGCATCATGGTTTGGGCCTGCTTCTCTTCAGCAGGGACAGGGAAGATGGCTAAAATTGATGGGAAGATGGATGGAGCATAACGCTTTTAAATGTGGAGAAAGTATCGGCTTGGATCATCAGGCCTTTTTCACAAGTACGAGTAGTTATGCCCAGTATCGGGCCCGGTACCAAGTACTGGTATCAGTCCATCTCTAACCACAATACCATCATCATCACCACACTGCCATCATCATCATCATCATCATCAAAATGTATAATAGGGTCAAAGATATTGGCTATGACACATAAAACAAGTGGACAGAGGCCATCCATTTTCACCCCACCACCATAGATTGTATACCAGTACGCTGGTACCTCAGGTTGGCTCCATTTAACATCTTACATTTTTTTTGGGAAAGATCACTACTGGGACCTAGCTAATAAATCATCCAGAATAATGAAAACAGACAACACTATAATTCCGTCCATTTATTGATTATGAAAAACATTTGTAATACATCCTTAAAAGAAATTCCCAGAACTAACCTCATCTAGGCCTGTCACGATAACGAATTTTGCTGGACGATAAATTGTCCCAGAAATTATTGCGATAAACGATAATATTGTTGTTTTCATGAGACCATTTTCATCTAATATAAAGATAATCCCAGGTACACTTTTTTAAAGATCAATAAACCTTTATTTCTAAAGCATATTTAACACTGGAACTGGAAGATATTTTAAATATCCACAATAAATGAACAAAACAACCAAAAACAATAAATAAAAGGGACTCAGTTAACAAAAATGCACTTGAATTAAAACCAAACAATAAATAAAATGGAAATGAATAACCACACACGACCAAATTAATAAAGGATCTTTGGTAGAGAGACAGAGAGAGACGAGGAAAACAAACAAGCATGCAAATGGAAATTATCGCGGCTGGAAAAAAAATCGAGCTCATTTTTATTTATCATGCGATTAATTGATTTATTGCATATTGCGACAGGCCTAACCTCATCTACTTAGCAACACAAAAACATACTTGACAGACACACACAACTTACTGATATCATCCTCATGGTAGATGACAGAATGGAAGGGAACGTTTTTGTCCTGCAGGTACCGCTCTGCCGGTTCCACATAGAACGTCCCCTGGTGCGTCAGAACGAAGCCATCAAACTTGCCATCCACCAGAGAGCCGTGGCTCAGTGTGCCCTTCTCACCTGGACCATGAAGAACAACAGGTTACATAAATCACTTTTCCATAAGTTACTTTAGCAATCTGGAAACAGTACGCTCAATATGACCTTTTGTTCACTCCTTTTACTGACATGACAGTTAATTGCCAAAATGTCAGTTTAACCGGAGCATATAATCATCATCCGCCATCCGCAGGTAGATCCTGGCTTTTCTGCTAGTATGAATTACCACTCTCTTAACCACACGCAGAATGGCACAACACCTACTGAAGTGCAGAGTTTAAAATAAGACTGTTTCCGGGGTTATTCGATTTCTTTATGTTCACATATGTGGTAGTTTAAAGGTTGTTTAAGTGTACAGGCTTCATTACTACAGTCAATCGGATTCAACTGCTCATGTCCAGGCTTCATTACTACAGTCAATCTGATTCAACTGCTCATGTCCAGGCTTCATTACTACAGTCAATCTGAT
>JACXGM010015836.1:0-20986 GCA_016801145.1 Umbra pygmaea
TGTTTTCCATTTTCCTTCATATCTCACAGACTACTTATATATAGTAGTTATCTTTTGATATAAGAAACATATGTTCACTTATTTACAATGCAGTTGATATACTTTCACTAATAACATCAAGATTATAACATTATGAAAGAAGTCAGTGTTACAATTGCTCCCTAGTCAGGGCAATTGGAATACTGGAAAGATAAAGCATATTAACCCACTGTATCAAAAATAAAAGCACACCTCATAGTAATCACATTACAGCTGTAGAATCTAGTAATGTTTTAACAATGGGTCAAATTCTATTAGATGTCCAGTATCATATGAATTTAAAATCAAACGTCTTTATATTTTTTAGAAGACTTGGCAACTATTCTAGTGGTAACTAGATTTTCATTATATAAATTGAGTTAAAAGTATATGTAACTCTGACAATATCTAATAGCATTTGTACACATAAAACACATTATTTTATGCAAATAAAGTATGTTTATTGATGGGCTGCTATACTAGAACAAACCCATTTTAATATACCCTTATTAAATGTAATTGTACTTAAATTGAAATATGTGAAATATCTTCATTTCCTAACAGAAAAAATGTTAGATTGGGGCCATGTGTTACAATTGCCTCCCATCTAACTGCCATGATAAAATCCTGTATGCTAGTTAGCAACACCTTTATTAGCATAGGTTGTTAATGTTCATTTTTAACCTATAGATACAATGTAAGTAATTTTAAATACAGTCATCAAGTTACTTTTGTACCTCAAAATATTATATTTTTGTTGAAAACGTTTGCATAGGTGTAATGATCCTACTCATATACCACAGGCAGAGAAAGAATCCTTCTGAGTAAATGCACAAGTGTCATCCATATAGCTTGTTCCTGATTGGAGGAATTGAGTGTGTTATAATTTCCCCCTGTTAAAACTTCCCCCAGTCTCCCCTAATTAATTATCAGAATGTAATCAGTGATATCACATTAATGACAGCAAATATTGTCATTAACTATTGCCGCAAACAGCTTAGTCAGCACTGTTTGGTACATCGTCAACTGTTAAGGTACTGTACTACAGACTAGCCAACAACCAAAGTCCAAAGCACTTGTTTATAGGAAGCTCTCCTGTGTATACAGCAGACCCACCTTTTCCAGTTTCACAACAGGACGCGGATGCAATGCAACTAATAATCAGAGGCAACACCATGTTATTAAAGAAACTTTATTTTATTCACACCACTTTCTATTCCAACTATGTTAGAACTTAACATGAGTGTCAATCCACTACATTTCTATGATCTGTCATCCTTCTGTACACACTGTAAAAAAAGTAAATATGCTTTAGAAATAAGGGGCACAGGCAATATTGAATCAGTTTTGAGGGTCTCCAAAATTTCTCCTGGCAGATTCCTCCAGTTTGACCACTTTACAAATAAGAACAAGGCATTTTCAACACAGCTCGTAGGGGCTTAGTTTTTAACATTGGTAAAGCATTTACATTTTAGACAGAACAAAACAAGTAATATACAGATTATGTTTAAAAGTGGAATATACTGCTTGGGCACAACACAAAGCCATTGACAATTAATGTGCATTCTTCAATTTAGCTTTTTGTAGAAACAAAAAAAGCTAAGTTAAGTGTTAACAAATCAAATATATACACTGAGGTAAAATCATTGGTCTTCAGGAGGTATTTTCTTTTGATTTTCATTACCTTTCCATATCCTGTTAATTACACTTTTTAGCTTTTGATAATTCATAAAGGAATTGATGCAGACATTGGAACACAATCACATGCAGCTTGTCATTCAAGGTGAAAAATAAGTAACAACAAAGAGTAGTCCAACTTAGGCACAAACTAAAACGTGATAAAGCTTCTACATTTGACACAAGGCTGCAGAACATCCAGAAATTCTCTGGTTTTAAATTTGTTTTAGCAAGCAGCACCCTTCTGTGACCCAAACCAATGCTTTCCTTCCTGAAGGCATTACCTGTTTTGAAATACGGAATGGAAAGTAAAGATTCCACAACGACAGAGAATTTGCATACATTTGAGAAACCAGTGTGGATCTTTTTTACTGTACATCCTAACTGAGCATATGATACATGTTGTGTATGCATCTTGTATTATGGCCTATAGCTCAAGGAGGTTGTACAGTAGCCACGGAGGCTTATACATTCATGTCCTATTCATTCATTGCTTGAAACGGTTTAATAAAATCGGCATAGCTGGCATTGTTAGCAAATCTTTCTGGCTGACATTAAACCATTGGAGCAAAGCTTCTGCATGGTCAAACTATATTCTCCCTCTGAATTGACAGCCTATATAGTGGTGAGCTCCACACATTCACGTGCTGGGATAAAATCACCACAGAACGCCATCGTTGGGTTTAGGTCACAGAAGAGCCAGCAAACAAACCACACTCCTTACTGCTGTCACCACTCGTATTTGGAAATTGGAAAAATGTAGACAGCGGCTGACAGTCAGCTCGGCAGGGCTATCCAGAAGGACCAAACTCTGAATGAGTCCCTGGACTTCACCCCAAAGACTAACTTTTGGCACTAAAAACAGACCTGACTCTAAACACCTTAAAAAGTTGAATTTTGGTTTGTACGGAACTACAAAAAGTCTGCATAGCCCATTCCGGGTCTTTAGACTAAACCTGGTGTCCACGCTGTCCTTCCCAGATGTCTGGGTAGGACGAGATGAGCAGAGAGCAAGCACAGTAACAGACACAGAAAAGGTCGCTGAAAGCATCAAAGAACTCCGGGTTCTATAGGAGCCCTACAAACTCCTTTCCCCAACAAATGCACCCATTACCACATTTTCTTTCTTTTGAATTAAAGCAGAGGCGCAATAGTATTTTTTTTTCTGTTATTAACGCATAGCTTGTGTGGTACACTTGTGCTCAGTAAATATTACTTGCATGTGACTGAGGAACGAAATACCTGGATGTGTGATGTTTTCATATTATTAATGCTAACGGTAGTCACCTTCTGGAAACAGAAACAAAGGCTGCTGGTGATTAAGACAGAAATGTAGTCAGACACAGACTGAATATTGGCCCAGCATTCAAGATAAGAGGCATAGATAGTGTAGACGTCAGCTGAACGTCTGCAGTTGTTGAGGGTTGGTGTTATTATGTCCCAAAGAATGGAGTTGACCTTGCCATTAGCACACAATCCTATGCAGTGCAAAACAAAGCATGATGATATTTATGATTTTCCTCATTCTGTTAACCATCTATCAAAGCAGTGGCATCCATTTCCCTCTAAACCGTTAGGATGGCTTTAGTTTTTTTCCTCAAACTACTTCCGCTGACCCACAATGCAACAAAGATGCAGCCTGACACAAGACACTATATTTATATATGTACATAGCTAGTTCAATATTGTTCATTTTCTCACCCATCTATACTCTAAAATGAACATTCTGCTATGCAGCAGGAGTCATTCACACAAGTGATTGGCACAGAAGATATGGAAAGAGATCTGTGAAACACCCGTTGTTGTATGTACAGTGCTTTGCATAAGTATTCAACCCTCTGAATGCTACATATGAATAAAATACCAAAGTGATATTGAAATCTTTCAATTAAGTCCCTCCATCCACCTTGTGCTGTAATAATACATACATATTTTGTTGAAGGTATGTACCAGCTTTGCAGTGTTGGAGTAATTTTGGCCTATTCTTTTTGGCAGATTTGCTGGGAAACTCAGACACTTGGATATTATGTTGTACAGTTTTTCCTGATCTAGGCAAACTTTTGCAGAATGACTTTGGGTCTTCATTGTCCTTCAGATTCATAGCCTGACCAGTGGCTCTTCAACAATGGGGTTTTGATTGAGAAAATGTGACAGCACTTGTCCCGGTTCACAGAGACCTACATTAGGCAACCGTGTCCTTGTTCGGGGGATTTCTATCTGTGTAAACCAGGAGTTTCTACAACATGGGTCAATGCATATGTAAGCAACATTTTCCCTTTTTAATTCTTTATTTTCTTTTCCAATATAAACCAATTACAACAGATTTTCAGTTAAGTGATTTTAAATCAAATATGGAACCGAATTATTTTAATTGACCATCACTAGTTCATTAATATGAGAGAAATGGTAAAGGGTTTGAACATTGGGTGGCATTTTCAGCTTGACTGGAATCATGCCTAATCCTGAAGTAAATTGCTACCCATTCTGGAAAAGAAGTAATAATGACAGGGACGCACAAATGAGACCTCGTTCCATCTCTGTGCACAGTATGTGATCACCTAATTGATCACAAAGAGGGTTTTCATCCTGTTGAGACAAAAAGCAAAAATCATTTTCGGAAACAAATCAGAAAAAAAAATGGTCGAAGAGCTACTTCTTTAGAGGACACCTGCATTCTAGATGAGGATGACCTAATGCTTAAAACAGAGAGACAAAGAGAAGTCCCAGCACGAACACTTGCGGAGCACCAACGGTGAGTATTGTATGAGCCACATGGCACAGACCAAACACACAGCATGACAGATGCATTATGTACGTCCAATCAGATCTTTTCTCCAGAGCCTCACACCCCTTGGTTTCAGAACAGAGGCGGCCACTTTGTAGCAGCACAGTGGCCAATAGCTAAATAGAATGCATGAAAACAACAGAAGTTTCCAAAGCAATATTCAAATTAAACGAAATAACCGTACTGCCACACAGGTAAATATCCAGTTAGGTCAGAAGTGCACTTATTGCCAAACAATCATATCTTTTGCATTTTGTCCTTATATTGTAATGGATTACAGATTACTGTTGTTTTTGTTCAAACAGGCATGCTCCAATATGGGTTTTTGCTTAGTATGCTAAAAAAAGCAAGACACTGCTATGACATCAAGACTGTTGGAAATGAATACCAAAATGAGCACATCAAAATTCATAGAAATATGTAGCTTGCAAGTTTAGGTGTGTGGCAATAGGGTACCATACGAATACAAACAAAAACAAACAGTTAAATTAGCTGCTACATTTACTTTTGACTTTATATAGAATACTATGACCATACTTTATAATAGTAATTATTTACAAAACAAGAGCAACTTTGACTCTCCATTGGTCCCAGAAGGCTAAGCTGAAATGTCAAGCGCTTCACATGATGTTATACTTTTTTTCCATAAATGTACATTCTTCTAGTAGTAGAAAAAGTAGCCACAAAAAACATTGGAAAACCTATGGCTTAGTAAATATCCGTTTTGCTATATTTAAATAAATGTACCGGTACCTCACCTCACCTTTTTTTGTCCTTTTTTAAGAGACATAAAAAATCATGAATGTGCCATCATGGGATTCGACCCCCCCCCAAAAAAAAAATGAAATCCCACAATTCATGTTTATAGGGTAATGTTTGTAATGCTTGCATTGTTTTTTTCCTTAAAGGCCCCAGTAGACCTTACTACTCCCGTAAGAGGTAGCCCCACTAATAGTCTGGAGTTTATCTTGCAGTCAGAACGTGTCCAGAAACGAGTGGAGACAGCAAGGCATGGGCTGGACCAGGTGGATGGCACCACTGAAGGCGTCTGGTGGTGGTCTCTGCTTGACGAGGTCACGCGTCACTTCATGTGCATAGGAGGAGGAGACCTAACTCACCTCTACAGCTCTGAGGGGGCTGCTATGACGTCTGCACACACACGCAAACTTGTGTTCGCACAAACTCACAGGCACGCAACACACAAACTCACATTTGCATGAACACCATGTACATGACAGCAGGAAAGGAGGTTTAAAGCAGTGGCACTTTCTGGTTATCTTCTGGTTTGGAAGGCATGGTGGCAACTATCAAGATGTTGTTGGTGTAGCAGAGCAGAGGAGCTTTGAACTATATTGCATATGTCATAGCATGTTTCTTTGCCAAGACTGAATGAGGTCATGTCCACTTTGTTCACAAACAAAACCAAATTTAAACAAATAAGTTAAACTGACCTGTAGCTCCCTGTGAGTAGGGAGAGAGAAAGAAAGGTGCAAAACATAATAAAAACACGACTCCACAGCACACCAGCATCTCTCCATGGTAACAGACAAAACTAAGAACAAAACCTTGTTTAGAAGTACCAACGGGTAAAAAATAATTATAGTTTCTTCCGTGTTTTCACAGCCAGTTCTCAAGCAGTCCAAGCCACCACACCCAGTGACAGAATTTCACACTCCTGGTTTTTGAACGGAGTAATAATCATCACCTGAATGTTGAGACCAGTAGTCATGAATCCTGTTCAGATAAGTGGATGTCTGGATGTCTCCTGACTACGGTTTTTGGCTGAATGTGTCCGTTGCGGGGCAGGACTAGGGCTGTAATCGCCCTAATAGGTTCTTCACAAACACTGGAGGCGGTGATCCAACCATCCATGATAAAGGGGGTGTTGATGGTTGAGATGTGCGAGGGGCAGTATTAGCGCCCTGCCCTGACGCTGCCGTGCTCTCTGCGTCATCTGAACGGCATTCCTCCACCAGAACCATCATCCGCCAGAAACAAAATAGAGCCATCGGTCAAGGCAAGTTTGAATAGAATGTCAGCCAAAAGCAAGGGGTCATCAGAGCAAAACGTTACAATGGCGTGTTGCCCCCCTCTTTCCAACCAAGAGGAAGAGTGTCGTAGAGAGACCTAATGACCGTAATAATGAAAGAAATAATATTATGGATGATATGACATGCTTGATGTGGGGGCTACATCTTGATTCCCTCTGATTGGCTGAGCTGGGACAGGGTCTTCTTGATGCGCAGGGCGGTGAGGCGTGCCGCTCCGTTAGAGTACCAGCACTCCCTCATTATCTTGGCCATCACCCGCAGAGCCTGGAAGGAGAGAAAAGAGTGCCTGATTAATGGAACACTGGCTCTTCAATGGACTTCTGGGCCAGAGGAAAAATGCTGGTGACTGAAAAAGTTGGTTCAAATCCTAAATGTTTTTATTGTAAGTGACTTAGGGAAACTGAGGAATTTTTGGATGGTCCTCAAAATGTCATTTTTATCTACATTTTGTTTGATTTTTAGCCCCATTTTTTGTCTTGGGTGGAATGATTACGCTCACCAACTAGACTTCCGGGATTGAATTTAAAGATGCCCGATCTGCACACAAGGAGTCAATGGAAAGTGATGTGGTAAGGTAGATGATTCCACTTATCTTTCCCAAATCCCAGGCAGTGCCATGCCAATTCGCTCTGCCTCGAGCTGGGGGTCCAGGCAAAGTCAGAAGCCAAAGTCAGAAGCCAAAGTAAGATTCGAACCACTGTCCTACAATGAAGCGACTTAGCCCCCACTACGCCACCTGGACCCCCCCAAATGCTATATTTATTTTAGACTTGTGGTTAAGTTTAGGCATTAAGTTATGGTAGGTTAAGTTCAGGCAAAGAAGTCAGGTTATTGAGGTTAAGGTTAGAGTAAACTGAAATGCCTATTAATCAGCTCAGGATTGCTGAACTATTTTTTTAGGAAGAACCCAAAAGCTATAATGACTACTAGGACATTACATTTTACCCTGTGGCTACACATCGGAAATCCACTCATTCAGAGATGTTCTTGTGCACCTATCCAGGTGTTAAACTTTTAATAATAACAATACTAATGTCCATTCACAAAGCAAAACCACCCACCTCTCCATATCTCTCCATTCATTGTTCTGTTTAAAAGCATAACATACTTTTATTGTCTCAGTTCCTTGACTGCTTGTTTTATACTGTTTTTATTTTTGTATCACAGGGTACAACTCTGAGAGACCTTGGTCTCAGTTGTCTTTTCCATGTATAAATAAAGGAAGTACTACCTACCAGTACATTGGCTACCATTAAGTTTACAATTAAGCTATCCATTCACTCAATACTAAAGATTTTGACAACAAAGCCTATGCCTAAATCTAAAGAAGAGTAATGATAGAAATAAAAAAATCTAGGTAGAGAGAGCAAGACCTGGTCAGACAGCCACAATATGATTGACTTGATAAACAGGATAAATTGTATGACAGAATGGCCATCAGTCAATAACCTATTCTCATACAACACCACACAGGAATTTACATGTGTTTGATCATTCAAAGGTTTTATCAGGACACTTAAGTAATGAGTAATGAAAATGTGGCATTTTATGTGAATAATTCATTTCAACAGCGATCGACATTTGCAACATAATGTCTTAGATATAGCTAAATTCAAGAAATGTAATGACACTTTGGTTAATGTCTATCAAAAACATGAAAATCCCTGTGTGTTTGACCAGTAGCTAATGTATTTTAGAAAAGTGCAGGATTTGTTGAATAGATGCAGCTGACAACATTTTTAAAAACAGTACAACCATTTTAAAACAGATTAGAATAGCTTTTGCGAGTGTATGATGGCTCAGACAATGTTATTGCTAGACAGCTTGTCTTCAACTAGGCTAGCTAAACTACCAAACATTGACATTACCGGTCAAAATAGGTTTTTTTTAAATTTTGGGACAGATATATACCGTACGTAGTCACGTTAATTCATGAACAAAGGGCACACAAACCATTCCTCAAGAGTGGAGTTTATAAAGCCGTTTCTATGTAAAGAAGAAAATACAAACCTGCTCGTTTCGCACAGAAGCAGGGGAAACCAAACTAAAAATAGGGAAGCCACACTGAATACATATTTCTTGTTCTTTCTAAGAATACACACTTACCAAAGTAGGAAATTACATCTCGTAATCCCAGCTTTATTACAAATTTATTTTGTAAACTTTTCATAACATTGAAAATTTCCCCCAAAACTACGGCAGCGAAAATGTTCTTCTCGTCTACCTGGCAGAATGATACACTCGACTGCACAATAGAGACCCTATCATTCAAGGTTTATCGAAGCGCAGTATTCTGGAAGTATACATACTGTCTTTTTACAGTTACAAATTGTTCACTTGGCCAGCATAAATGACACATTTTATATTATATCAATATCTAAAATGATATGTAAAAAACTGCTACTTAAACTGGATGTGACAGGCTCTAGAATGGGTGGCCCAGTGCACACCCAAGCCCACCCATGCCTATGTATCTGCAGTACACCCATCATCTAATGGTTACTTCATCATCTCAAAATGGTTTATTGAACAGGACCATGAGTTCACTGTACGCAAATGGCCTCCACAGTCACCAGATCTCAATCCAATTAAGCACCTTTGGGATGTGTTGGAATGAGAGATTTGCATCATGGATGAGCAGCTGACAAATCTGCAGCCACTGCTTGATGGAATAATGTCAATTTGGACCAACATTTTTGAGGAATATTTCTAGAAGAAAGGCAGTTTTGAAGAGAAAAGGAGGTTCAACCTGGTACCAGCAAGGTGTACCTCATGAAGTAGCTGGTGAATGTATATTCAAAAAGTAGTTTTGAGGAGCTTTGTTCTCCAACATAAAATAAAAAAACTGAACTTTACACTAAAGATGGTTTAATAAGTTGGAAGGAGATGGCGAGTCATGCTGTCAGCCTTTAATTAAGCATTTATCATCTGACCATTGTGTCTTTTCAAAGCCTGTTTAGGACATCAAGGGGTTTTCCCCCAGTGCGATACTAAGACTGAGCGCACTCATTTCGACTAACACAGACAAACACCCTTCAGTACGCTGTTTGACAGTCTGAAGTTCCCACTTCACCCCCTGCTTCTGTTCCGGGTCCACAGCGCCTCTCCTGTGAGTCCCACGTGTGAGACGGTCCTGATTTAACCTCTGAAATCATGTCATTATTTGCGTGTGACTTATGGGTGCGATTTCTTCAGCACATCCATTATGGTTATGGGTTCTTGAACAGTACAGTGCTGACATTCATGTCATTAAAGCTGCATGTTGGATTAAGGAAACACAGTACTATATGCTGCCTGATCGCCAAAGTTCCCCCGATGAGACCGGAGTACATTCGATTATGACTGGAGTCATGACAAACCCAAGGCTTTAATAATGTTGGCATGCTGTGGGTCCTCGTGTACTGATGAATAGCCTGCTGGTAGGGAAAGCGGTCTGGCAGAGTAACAGTGGCCCACAGGTTCTCAGTCACTCACTAGCCCACAATATGCTGAGCAATCTGGCTGTTGACAAACATGTATTACTCTGAATCACACTCAGTAGGAACGCTACAGCAGATCCTCTCCATAGTACTTGCTACTTACAGGGGCGTTCAAGTTTTAGCCGTTTGCAGCCTACTGCTCCTCCGTTCTACCCAGTAACTAAATAACTCCCATTGCCTCTATAAAAGCACAAAACTTTAAAAGAAATAACTACAAGACTGGGATCTTCAGCACCCTCATAATGGACTCAAGACCAAAAAACCATCAAAAACAAATACCCGGATCAGTTCAACTGGGGATCTGTGTGAAACGGCAACTTATTCCTGCAGTTTTGTTTGCTCAGTTCTACTTTTCATATTATAGAATTATGTGGTCTTATCAATGATTAAATTACACAGAATACATTTTTAGAAGAGGTGTAAGAAATGTTTTTATAGTACCACTTTCAACCCACAAGATGTGGATATAATTCCAAGTTTCTGAGTGATACACACGAAACAAACCAGGTGATTGTGCTGCAACTGAACAACCAGATTCCTACAGTGGTGTTTGGTTATGCTTTTTTTAAATCAAAGGGTTTGGGTAATGTCAACGTCGTGTCGATAAAACAGCGGCTTGCGGTGTCTGACATCTGGGACATTTCTTTATTACAGGTTGGGGTGAAACAAGTGAATGTTCAGAATTAATTCACAAGCTACTCACTCACGGGGTGAAAGCCACCAAAAAACATCTGTTTTACATAGGGTAATATGTTGGTATAACGCACTACTTTAGTCAGGGGAATACAGTGTTGCACAATATAGGAAATAGGGCTTAACTTCAGACCAAATGTGTGCTGACTGCCAGCATGTAACCTAGTGAGACTGTGGCTGGCAGGGAAGAGTCCGTGACACGACATAACCAGGGAGTGTAACCGGGCAGGGTCATATGACAGAAGTACACGGGGGAGTCATCGGAGACGGCCCGGGAAGTGCGTGGCGTGGAAACAACCAGTGACTAACAGTCAGTCCACTGGAGGGGAGGTGTGGCTGTCTAGTGAGCTTGTTTACACTTTACTGCTACAAAATGGCAAGCAGACAAGTACATATGCACGCACACATACACCCATGCTCTCAGTATGTAAACTGAGTACACTGACTAAACCACAACTAATATCTCAAATATAAAACACACTACAGACAGTGTTCCTGATTCCACTGCCTGCTGTGAGACAGACATTGACAGAGACAGACATTGACAGAGAGACAGACATTGACAGAGACAGACATTGTTCAGGGTCATGCTGTTACAGGAAACCAAACAAGAACCTGTCTACTCGTCATCGTCTGCAAGTCCTCCCTAGAACATTAAAACTACCTTAGTAGGCAATTTAAACAAACCATCTATCTGTCGACATATCATTTTCAATGTCCTGTTTTTGTGAAGTTGTCATTTGAACTTGAGTGAACTTTGTTTTAGAAGTTTGTTGAGCCAAATTTTCAAGAGCTCCCTTTTGTTTGACCGGAGTTGATCATGATCAGCTTATCATATCAGGTGCAGTTTATATTGATATGATTAATGTTAGAAATGCATCGCTCCAATTATCGGTATAGGATCAATTTAGACAATATCTTGCTAAATATATTTTTCTGCCACCTAGATGTAAGTACAGAAAAGTGTTCCACAACACACTGAAGACAATCCTGGCTTTAAATTGTCAAGAAACGTGTCTGTCTGTGAGTTTCAATTGGAAGCTCCTCGTCAGACGTTGTGATTTGAGTCCCAGTCTTCTTCTCTTCCTCCTCGTGTTCCATGAACACAGCCGCACCAGGAAGTTATGCAGCCCGCCAGTCTCCCCAAAGGGAATATGTGTTTACGGTGTGACCAGTCATCAAGCGGAGGCCACTGAGACACCATCTGCCCATTGGCACATAAACCACCACGTCTTCAGCTGTAGATGGACTCAATTAACAGAAACTGTGCTTCAGACACGAGCCAAAAAAACATATTCACACCTACTTCTTTTCCATACACATCCAGGATCAACATACTGGTGAAATATCAATCCAAGAGCATAAAATGTTTTTTTTTACATCTAAGCAAACAACTTTTCTAGCCAAGCCATAAATATCTTTTATGAATATTAATACCCATCAGCATTTCACTACCGTGGAACAAGCCCATGGTTTGACACGTCGCTGTGTCATCATGGCGTAGCCCTAAAGGACAGGTGGAGCTCTGTCACAACAGCTTGGCAGGCACAGTGAGTGGTTCGTAGTGGACAGAATACATTACAGCTTTTTAATCATGTGAATTGGCTCCAGTCTAATTGTACTGTTTTCCAGACAATAAAGAGAGATGCCAACAGGGAGAATATGGGAGAGCAAGTGTCCAGTAAGAGGAGAGTGATGGATGGACACTTGAGACAGAGGAAGTGTCAGCGGCACACTGTCCTTTTCGGGGGGGAGGTGACTGATCTCTGGGGGAGCCTGTGGTTATGCTGTGGAGAGTGGGGGAAGCCAGAGTCTTATTCAGAATGACAGCAGCTTGGGGGTTTGAGGTTTGTGGGATGCATTCTATGTTGAGGACAGATGTCTGGTCAGATGTGGAGGAGCTAGGGATGATCAAATTGACCGTTTCACCGTTAACCGAAAGTAAAACGTTTGACCGATTAATACTATCAGTTAAAATGTTAAGAAGTTTTTTTAATTTTTTACGTATATATAGCCTATATTAGTTAAATCACGTGGCACGTTGACACGCGCAACCAGAGCCTGGTGCTTCGTTTTGAAAGGTGGGGAGATATAGGTAATGAGGAGCGAAATAAACCGGCTGCCTGTTTTGCGTCTGCACGCTTTCTTCATTTAAAATGACAACCCTTGGACATTTATGATGACTGTGATATTAACTTGCGTTTTCCTTTTTTTATGTACAGAAACATATAACGCTATCGTATTGGGAAGCATATATTATTTTATCGGCTATAATTCATCATACTCCTGATGCATTATAGCCGACAAAATAATGTTACCTTAAAACACACACAGTGATTGGAAACACACACTTTATTTTCGGAGAGGACCGTAATGGTAATTTCAATGAAATGGGAGCACTTGGCAGATATTGTATAGTTAGTAACTTAACGCATAGCAAGGGTTATCAACATTTTGTTTTGTGTTAATGAAATATAGCCCTTATTTGCAGTAGGCCTCCTGTAAGCAACAAGTTGTTCCAGATTGTCACCGAATGTTTTCATTCTATAATTTGACAACTCGGTAAACACTGCATCAAGGCTACTTTACTTTGATTGAAAACAGAAAGTGAAAACGTCTACGACAAATTTTCTGCAACAATATTTTGGTTGGTGTGGACTTTACGCCAGTGAAGTTTGGTGAAACCAAACATCGACACAGCTTTAGTATGAAACAAACTAGCTTCATCGTATCGTTTAGTGTGGACTTTGCACCCGAGTGAACTTATACGCAAAGCTGGTGCACCCAGCAGCTGTTGTGGATCTGTTCTGTATGCTGTTTAGACATTAAAACAAATCCGTGAAAAAAATTGTATTGTTTGTATATTTAACGGGTTACAGACACTCGTCAATTTAAATTTTTATTTAAAGCCAATTGAATCTTATAATCTTATCAGTTAACGGTTAATAATCGGTTAACGAGTTCCAGTTGTCGGTCAGGAAAATTACCAGAAATGAGCATCCCTAGAACTATGTTCTAGGCCCTGTTACTATGGCTAAGACAATACAGGAACCAGGAACCAGTTACTATGGCTAAGACACTAGAGAGAACCGTTGAAAACCTGGAACTAGTTACTATGGGTAAGACACTACAGAGCACCTGCGAGGATCTGTTTGTGGTGTTCCTTTACATACATGGACCAGAACCACCCAGACAGAATATAAAACCAAAGAATTCCATCTAAAAGGCTCCTGTCATTGTAACTATTTGCTAGGGTTAGGTTATGTTTAGGCATTACGGTTAGCTTATTAAGGTTAGGGAAACGAAGGGACCATTAATGAAAAACAAGTGTGTTTTAGTGTTGTACCTCACAGCTCTGCCAGCGGTTCGGGATGTTGGGTCTCAGCTTCTGGTCACACACCACCCTCCTCATCTCCTCCACTGCTGGGTCTGACTGGACCAGGTCGTGGTATGGCAACTGGTAGTCTTCAACAATGCCTGATATAAAAGTTTGTCAAATGCAATATTATACATCTTTTTTATTCCTCAAATCAATGTTTGTTAATGTCTGCCGAGTAAACAAAAAAATGACAAAACATCAGACAAAAGTAGCTCTTGTATCAATTGCCATACATGTGATTTTGATCAGGTGATAAGCCAATTCTGTATTTGGTAAAAAACAAACATACTACCCACCATCAACATAATTCTCAAACTGCTGTTAGAGGCAACAGTCACTGAACTACCACTATTCAGGTTATTACATTAAAAAAATTGAAAAAACTTTGAAAAAATGAAAGACAAAATTGGAAGAGTGATTGCATTGTAAGTTTGTGAAGGACTACATGGGACTACTCCACCTACCCGCCAGGGAACATCTACTGGATATCTCCCAGAACACCAAACCCATGGCGTAGATATCTGCTCTCTTAAAGGACTCAAAGTGCTTCATGTTTATTGAGTCGTCTAGAACCTCTGGTGCCATGTATCTGTAGGGAGATAAAAGATCAGTTAGGTCAATCAGAAGCTACCTCACACCAATACACCACCAAAAACATTGTGTCAGAATGGCACAAGATCCAGTAACACTTGGCTACCACTCTGCCCAATCACTGGTCATCTTTATTGTCATCATAATGGGTCATATCAATGTCATCTGCTCTACGAAAGCAGTTGACGTACAATGAGCACAATAACTCCGTGGACAGTGATCATTTTTGGGTTATATTGGTTCTGTAGCATCTTGAGATTCAACGGAGATAATGACAGTGAATTTTACGTTCAGACTGTCAGCTTTAATAAAGATTTAGTTACAATAAGTCTACAAATTAAGATTCTTAATTAGCTTAGCAGAATATCACAATGCTTCTTTCAATACATCAATGAGCATTTACAAGTTAATCAATACTTGCCCAAGTGTAGCAAAATGCACATGCTCCTCAGTATTGAATTAAAATGATTTCTGTTAAAACAAATCTGATTTCAATACCCTAGCCATCCAAAATGTGTGGATTCCTGAAGCCAGCTACACTTTCCAGGTTGACGTAAGACGCTAGAGCACAGACCAGGATCTTAGAGCAATATCTCCATCAGAAATAAACTCAGCAATTATGAAGCCTTTTCACTCAGAATTAGATTAGCCAGAGATTCAAAGGCATTAGAGCACTGGCAAGGAAAAACTGCATGAGAGAAATCTAGGAAAGATCCTGGCACACATACCACTCTGTCATTGGACAAGACATTTTGTCCCCTAACAGGGGAAACACATATTCCTTCAGCAGATGAGAAGGAATGTTTTCTCCAGTGGGGTCCCCTCTTCTCCAGTAAGAGGAAGTTACAAAAAGAAAGCGTGTTAGCGGTGATGGGCTAATCCCCCCAGGGAGCATTCCAGAGCAAGGTGAATTCCTTGACTTTCCGTGACTTTCATAATTGCAAAAGTATTTTTTAGGCACCCAATTTTAGTCCGGATGAGGTACATTGTGCCTATAATATAAACAATCTAAGTAGAATAATTGTCTTACCGCAATTAGCTTAAAACAGGACACAACATAATGTATGAACATATGGTTCATTATAGTGTAGAATGTACAGTTGCCAGATCTGTCAATCAAACCAAAAAATACAAACCTAGCCACTTCAGAGAACAAAAAAGGAAGTACCGACCAGCTCAACTGTGCCTATATTCACATTCTTTAAAAAACCAAGAGGCCTAAATAGGCATAACTATTGCCTAATATCACAGAAGGACCCAAAGATTTCAGTGGTCCCACGGGGAAAGGATGGGGCCAATGGGTGGGTACAGCCTTTGACATTTATGCCAGAACCACATTCAATGGGCTTCAGCAACACCAGTGTTTCAGTGCACTATTCAATGCACCTCAACCACCTTCCCATAATGACGTGTATAAAACCGCACCATCGTCCCTGGCCCATGTCCTTCTCAATGACCCGGGGCAAAGCCTGCAGCATCGACTTCCACCCCACTCCGAGGAACCAGCCCTCAACTCCCTGGGAAACATCACATTCAAATATAAACTTGCTACCCGTTCAACTTGTTTTACACAACAGGAAGCCGTTGAGACGGTCCCGACATCGACTACAGTAACTGATATGAATGAGCTGCAAATTCCTTCGACTGCGAATCAGCCGGGTTAGGTTTCATTCAGCAGGAGCGTAGCTGAAACACAACACATGGATCCGTAGCCAACACGCTGTTTAAATACTGCTGCTCACCCAATCAATAACAGTAGCCAGACAGCATCAACATGGTGGGCGGACGAGTGGCTTGGCGGTGTGCCGCCTATACAGCAACACTCGATGGAACGAGCCTCGCTGGAGAACGCAGATCAGCAGGCCGAAGTCAGGCCATTTTACCTCTACGTACTGAGATTAAATATGGAGGCAAAGCCCAGCCCAGGTCATTGTTTCCGCTGGCGGGAGCATCCGTGTGTCTTTCGCCATCTTCCGTATGTTATCTTAGAGAAAAAGTTTGTGTGATCGTGGCTACTGCAGTGAGGTGGAGACAGAACATCTGTATGTGTGGTGTGTTTCCATCTAATGACTCACACAGTGAGAACGCACCCCCCTCCGGTTTCACTGCACCTACATCCCTGCCTGTTAGCATGACTGGCATCTCTGCTGGAGGCCTTTGAGCATGACTCTAGTGAGAGCTGGGAACTGGGAGAACCCCCAGTCAAATAATAATAATAATAACAACTTTCTTCTATTATTGCACCTTTAAAGCAGCTTCTCAAGGCGCTTTACATAATAGAAATGGTTGGTGAAGGACATATTGTGGAGCCAGAGGAGCAGCCTTCATGGAACCTTCCAGCTAAATCAAGGAGCCGTTTTGGCCATCGCACGCGGCAAGCCAAAGTGACCGGCGTGAGAGGACTGAAGGCCGCAGGGCCAACCAGGGGTTCGGGGGGTTCCGGTTACCTTTTGGTCCCTACTCGGTGGTTGGGGGCGATGTCGATGGTGTCGGTGGCCGAGTCGTGGCGTACAGCCAGTCCCAGGTCGGCTATGCAGCACGTCCCGTTTTTCTTCACCAAGATGTTCTTAGATTTCAGATCCCGGTGGGCGATGGCCGGCTTCCCTAGAAACCCATGACAAGAGGGTGGGGGGGGGTGAGAGACCATTACATTCAGAACTCGCTGGTGTAACCGACATCTGGGGGAGGAAACAACAAAACACAAGGAGGATAGAACTGACGCTCAGACTGAACTAACAGCTACTGTGGACAGCTGAGTGCTGTGCCATTGCTTCACCCATAAGTATTTTCAGGCATGACAAAAATGTGGAGCCCATGAGTTATTTAAAGGTGAATACAGACAGGAGTAAGGAGAGAGTAGTAGGTTAGCGTACAGTCAGCAGGGGCCTTTTAGAGCCCTGGTGATGTAACATCTATTCTAAAGGTTTTAAAAGGGGCAAGGGTATCACCTGTAGGTCACACAATCTCCCCATGGAGAGCTTTGCTTCACAGAGAATACGCTCTGCTTATAGAGGCTATGCTTAGGGAAATAAGTTGTTCAGGTTCTTCTCAAACATTGCGCCAGTGCCAGTTTATATGTCTATAGTGTATGTACGTCTTGAGCAAATGGAAAGAAAACAATTCTTAAAAGTATACAATGAGTATGTGGGTTCATGAAGGAAGTGATGGTACAGACAGTGGACAAGTGATTTTAATTCCTCTTTCTGTCTCAGACACTCTGTCGTGTTACAACACTCAAGTGTTGACAACAGACCACACACCCCAGATCCCACAGTACGTATGACTTTGGAACATTCTGGAATAAAGAAAAAGATCTGCCAAGTAAAATGTATTATTATTATAATAATTGTTACAAGTTTTATCATTGTTTGTACAGGTCAAACTGGTCTGCTTCAACTCACCTTGTGTGCCCACGATCTCCATGTGGAGGTGAGCCAGGCCGCTGGCGGTAGACAGTGACAGCTTGATCATGCCCTCTACAGTCACCGTGTAGCGGTTCAGGTAGTCAAACAGAGACCCATGCTCATGGTAGTCCGATACCAACCACAGCTGGGTCCATGTTCCATTATCTGGAGGGGACAAGATAAAGATCACACAAGACAGAGAGACAAACACGCCAGCAGGTTAATGCTCACTCACTCTCAGGGAAGGTTCTGGCTGCAGATGGGCACTGTCAAATTTGGGCACTGTGGGTTGGTGGGCGGGGCAAGGGCACTTTGGGGTCTGTGGCCTGGACTCATATTTACTGTAGACTCACCTGTCAGCTACTTATTAAATGTACTTTTTGTTTCGAAGAGTTTGCAAAGTTATGACTTCATAAAAAAAAGTTATCAAAGGCTTGCTATCTCTGACAGAAGAATGTAGAGACAGTTGTTCAATTAATAACCACAATGTTGAATAGTAATATCCATACATTTCAACTGAGTACTCTTGACTGCACAGAATTTCAATTAAACATCGAAGTAATGTGCGCCTCCCTAAATTACATACACTGGAAACGAGAACTTGGATGGCTCATTTCCACATACCGGCGTTGTCTGCTTTTGTCTACACTCTAAAAACACTCTGGTGTAGCCTAGCCCTAGACCAGTTCCTCTGGTTCCTCTTTTTATGGCCCGTCTCCTGGTATCTCCTCCATGCTCTTGTGACTGTACTGGGAGACACATCAAACCTTCTTGCGACTGCACATATGGATGTGACATCCTGGAGGAGCTGGACTACATGAGCATCCTGAAAGGCCTGCAGGTTCACCTCATGCTACCAGTAGTGACAAGGACACTAGCAAAATGCTAAAATAGAGAAGAATCAGCCAGGAAGGATAAGGAAACAGCATTTGTCTGTAGCCACCACCTACAAAACTATTCCCTTTTATCTTGCTGTTGCCTCTCCAGTGCTCCTGTTGTCACTTTCATTTGGAACAAAACAGGTGACATTGATTCACAGTCTCTTATGCTCTCTAACTGGACAGATTGATACCCCTGAAGTTTAACTGACTTGGGGCCGGTTGCACCAGCTGGACATAAAACGTTGGGCTTAAATCCTAGGTTGGGCGTAGCTACGTCCAATGTTCTGAATAGAATTTACACCTGTTGCACCAAATAAAAATAAGACTAGTCGTGGCTAAGTCCAGCGTAAGTAATGCGCGTCCGTGAGATCAGAATATTCCTAGTGATAGTTGCTAGACAGTGTTCTTTCCTTAATTAATCCAACTAGATAAAATGGACAAAGACAGGCCATAAAGTGTAAAAGAAAAGACTTGCAATTTATTGCTAGGTATGCTTTAAAATATATTTTCATGTAATTATAAATTCTACTTATAATTAAACTGATCCCAAAAATTAATGTGCCTGCAAGAGCATTGTAAATAATAAATCCTGTTTACTTATTGTTCTTAGTTACAAAGCCAAAAAATGTGTGCATGTGCTGTGCACTAACGGCATAAAAAAAATAAAATGAATTTGCTGCTTTAACCAACTTTAGTTAGACAACACAATGAGCATTGTCCTAACTTGAGAAAGATAACAGAAAAGATATATTCACCATTAAGCAGGAAGCACAGTGAAGTGTCACAGTCTGAACAAACATAAATGTTCAAAAGAGTAGTGATGGAAACTGACTGATCAACATTTGTTTGTAGGGTTAACGTCAGTTCCACTTTAACGAACAACACGTTGGCTATTCCCAGGCATTTCATAGATATGTCAGCTTTAACTACATGGATTATCAATCTTTATTTAGCCTGAAATGGTTATAACCTTTGCCTTGTACTAATCTGAAACGCTTGTTCAAACCTGATAATTGCTCACCCAATCAGCTGCTAATGCACCCAGCTGGTAATAGAGGCAGTACGATGTGTGGTCGCTGCTAACGTAACCAATGTGCCCTGCATCTTCAACTGAAAAAAAGTGTATTTCTTCAAAGAAATTACAGCTAAATCGTAATGCAATCAATCAGAAAAACAAGAAATGTTAAATAATTTATATAAATCTGCATCTCAGGTTGTGTGTTGTGCCCTTGGTACCTGCACCTGTTAGCTACTAGGCGTAGAATTTACGACCAGACATGGCTCATTGAGAGTTGACGACCAGCTGGTGCAACATGTATAAATATAAAGTCTGACGTAAAGGGCATTTCAGGTTGGACGTACAGTTACCTCTATACATCCAGCTGGTGCAACATGTATAAATATAAAGTCTGATGTAAAGGGCATTTCAGGTTGGACGTACAGTTACCTCTATACATCCAGCTGGTGCAACAGGCATTTCAGGTACAACCGGCCCCTGGTGTTAAACTGTGATGATTGCACGTTCCCTTAATTTTTTGGAACAGTGTATATTTCCATTCCTAAAAGTGTTTGTTTTCAGAAACATTTGATCAGAGAGCCAAATAAAGGAATCCTCCTCTAGTTGAATGCACTACTCATTTGTGAAATGTTTCACCGATTACAAAACCAAGTAGACGACTCCAGCCCTTTCCTAACCAAAGCTCTGACCAAGCTCAACTGCTCCACGCCTTCATGTGTTCCTTCTCTTTAGTTTCCCAGAATTGTTCAAGGTTCTTGTTATCCATCGCTTCGGGGAAATGCACATTTGGGTATGTTGTTGTGTAACCTACACTTTTTGCAATTTTTATCAGTAGTGAAAATGTCTTAACATCACTAACCACTGTAACACTGGATGGGGGGAGCTATTTGAATAGTGAACATGGACTTGGTCCCCCAGCCATGGAGCTCAGTGCCAGTCAAATATATTTGTTGTCACTACCAGGGACTAGTAATACTTTTAATATCACTACCAGGGACTAGTAATACTTT
>JACXGM010015837.1:0-20946 GCA_016801145.1 Umbra pygmaea
ACTGCTAGTGTCTAGTAGTGAGGTGAAGTCAGGTCTATAGACTGCTAGTGTCTTTAGTAGTGAGATGAAGTCAGGTCTATAGACCGCTAGTGTTAAAGTAAAGTTAAAGTTAGTGTCTGTAGTAGTGTGAGCATGAAAGGGCAGAAAGAAGAGTTTGTGCAGGGCTGGCCTACCACAGAGGCTAGGTAAGCGACCACCTATGTTAGCCTGGCAGGAGGCCTCTTAGACCAGGCCATGCTACATTAGGACTGGGACATGTGTTCAAACGAGGGGTAAATGCCAATGTAAATCAGTGATCCCTTACGTCAACAGCAGTCAGATTTCTTGCTTGGGTGAAGCTCCAAGGCATTAACGTGATTATTGTCTTAATTGCAAAAATATGTGAGTGACCAGGAAAGTTTGTATTGAAATTACATAAAAACTGTTGACGTGAGTCTTGTTTGTGTTGAACCAAATGCATTGTACTTGCCACAACATCTTGCCTAGGGCCTTGAAAATGCCAGACGCCAGCCCTGAATGTGTGGCTTAGAGTTTGATGGTCACCATTGTACTACAGTCTCTAGGCTTCCCGTTGTGTCGGGGGAATAAGAAAGACCTATTGACTGCTAGTTTTTGTATTAATTGGCCCATTGGCTACCCCTGTCCTAACTAAACAAACTCATCATGTTCAACTTTAGAGACGTCCGCCCACAAACCATCGGTTAAGCACACTGACACCACTCCAACAGACACCAATCCTACACATCCATGTCCTAGTCACATACACTTAACCCCCTGTGGCACTCTGTGGGAAGACACAATCACCTTCGCCCACGCACCTGCCAATCACTCAGCCCCACCCGGCTATTCTGCATCCTGCCCGCCCACACGTGGCAGCTAGCAGGCTAATGGAGCGGGACTAGCCTAGACGTGTAGCAAGGTGACGGGGGGGCGGATAACCGCCTGCTCATTTGTCAAACAGTCTGTGTGTTGGTTTTGGGACGCCCACACTGGCTAGTCGTCTTGGATGAATCGCCCGGAGTGGGACCGCTGGGATGGAGTGGTCGTGGGAACTGTGTCGGCACGTGTCTGGGGAATGTGCTTCCTTGTTGTACACCGCATCATCCAATCATGGATTTATGTAACAGTAAAATAAATTAATGTATAATACCAGAAAAATAATTGTTGGAGTTTTTTTTGGCATTTTATAATTGATTTCATAAGTTCATATCCCAAATGCAGGGGCCATGCAAATGTGAATAAACAATGTCACAGTAACAAAATACCAACTACACTGTAAAAAATAATCCTGTAAAAAAACAGTAAACTACTGGCAGCTGTGGTTGCCAGCATCATACCGTAAAAATACACTGTGTTACTGTTTTTGAAATTAACAGCTAAATACCGTTTTGTCAGCTACAGTATGTAACTGTAATTTTACAATTTTATACTGTAACTGACAAAACGGTATTTAGCTGTTAATTTCACGGTATGATGCTGGCAACCACAGTTGCCAGTAGTTTACTGTTTTTTTACAGGATTATTTTTTACAGTGTAGTCTTTGTATAGGTATCACTCTTTTCCATATAGCTACACAATCCACATTATACATGACAAACTGACTTCATTGGCTGCTGATTACCAAAGGAGAACTTAATCTTGCAACTTGTGATATTTTCTGTAACTTAGATGAGTAAATTAACTAAAAGTTTCCTTAGAAATGTGAAATACAACTTAAACTTGCCATGTGGTCTAGACAACCTTATTCCTAAATCAATCGGTTCCTTTCATAATAAAAGTCTCCACTTAAACAGCTCTTTACAAAGCAGTTTCAAATTATAAGTCTTTAACGAAATAATTAAATAAACATGAAATATTAACTGCCTTCTCTGACAGTTACAGTTTCAATGTATTTTTATAACTTTGATCGAATATGTAGAACTCTTAAAATTTATTTGAGATAATAATGAACTTGGTTTGGTAGTTTGTTTTCTCCATTATATTAGCATGAATAACAGACTTATCCTGTTGGAGAGTTATTGATCAGTTGAAAACACGTACTCAAACAGTCTGGCTGAAACTACTTAGTTGAAATCACGTCGTAAACCAGTCCAAGGCTGACCGACTAATTTTCAACCATATATCAACATTGAAAGACGGTAATTGTTTACTGGGTCGTTCACTCAATTATTTGCCTAGTTAAAAAACATAATGGAGTAATCAGATTTAAATCCCAGTAGTGTCTTTGGATGTTTAAGATGTTATATTTTAAAGTAATAGGTCATTTAAAGATAGTACAATAACAAATTGTTGCAAACATACCTCATTCAGATAATCCAAAATGTATAATCCAAAATGCCTCCATGTGCACATTGCACAATAATAGGGTATAATACTGTTAAATAACAGTGACAAACTGTTGACCACGCAACCCGAAGTGAACAAGTCTTCCCATAATGCATTGTAAAAAAAGCAACTTACTGTTATTACATGAAATAAATAACTATAGTGCATATTTATGGTAATTCTTACCAGAATTACACCTAAACACAAGTTATACACTACAGTCCAGAGGCGATTCTAGGATTTGGCTGTTCGGGGTCTCAGATGAGATGAGAATGGCAAAGCACATGTAATTAATGAATTATTTGGTGTTAAATTCACCAAAACCAAAACACCAAAGGTGTGGCTACTCTTAAACTAGTTTACTAACATTACTGACTCTCTATATGCCATGAAATAGGGGTCTAAATGGGTTTTTCCTGTAAATGTGTCTAATATGGTGCAAACTTTTTTTAAGATTGTTAAGATTGTAACAAAAAAAACCTATGCTTTCATGAAAGGCTCATAATAACAATGGACAAAACCAACTGAAATTTAAAATGAACAATAATAGCGCTGGAAAAAAGAAAATATAATTATTTAATCAGGAATATAGTTTTGGATGCACAATGTGGGCAGTACAGCTGCTCTTTGTGAAACACAGAGACTACTTACAATGGTGCTCAAATGTTTGCATACCCCTGGAGAATTGGTAATAGATCTACCATTTTCTAAGAAAACAAGTGAGCAGGCAAAACATTTTTCTTCTCCTAGAGTACATATTCAACTGTAGGTCCTAACAGTTTGGCAGAATCATAAAACAAATCATGGCCACAAAGAAAATAATTAAATGACCCATTCAAAAGTCTGCATACCCTCAGTTCTCAATACCATGTAATAACCACTTTAGCATCAATGACAACGTGCAGTTGTTTGTGATAGTTGTCTGAGGCCCCCCAAATTCTTGGCTGCCCATTAGTCTTGGCAAATTGCCTCAAGGTCATGCAGTCTTTGGTCATCTTGCATGAACCGTAGGTTTGAGATCTCCCCAGAGTGGCTTGATGATATTAAGGTCAGGAGACTGTGAGGGCAACTCAACTTTTTCTGCTGTAACCAAGAGGGTTCGACTTGGCCTTGTGCTTAGGGTCATTGTTGTGCTGGAAAGTCTAATAGTGTCCCATGTGCAGCTTTCATGCAGAATAATGCAAAATGTCTGCCAGTATTGTTTGATAATTTCCTGCATTCATCTTGCCATCAATTTTCACAAGTTCCCCATGCCTTTAGAGCTCATTCACCCCCAAAACATTAGTGAGCCACCACCATGCTTCACATTGGGTATGGTATTCTTTTCACTATAGGCCTTGTTGACACCTCTCCAAACATAGCGCTTATGGTTGGGACCATAAAGCTCTATTTTAGTCTCGTCACTCACAATTACAGTGTGCCACAAGCTGTATGGCTTTTCAAGTTGTTGTCAGGCATATTGTAACCTGGCTTTTTATATCCTTTTCCAACTTTATGCAGTTCTGTTACCTTATTACGCAGGTCTTTTGACAGTTCTTTTCTGCTCCCCATGACTCAGTATCTAGCCTGCTTAGTGCTTCCATGTGAGAGCTTACAAACTCATTGACTATTTATACATAGTCACTAATTGCAATTTGAAATTGCACAGGTGTGGGAAATTAACCTTTAATTGCCATTTTAACCTGTGTGTGTCACCTTGTGTGTCTGTCACCTTGTGTGTCTGTAACATTGAAGGCTATGTAAAGTTTTGATCACGGCCATATGAGTGATTTCTGTTATCAGTATGGTTTACAAAGGAGTCAAACAACGATGTGATAATTAATAGCTTCATACAATCACAATCCTTACTTAACAGTCAGAGTTTTTGCATGAACAGTCATATTGTTAATGTCAATGCTGAAACTTCACAATTTCTGCCAGGGTATGCAAACTAGCAGAACTGTACATATATTGAATACCTGCTAACTCTCTCGCCTGGTGCTTGCTCTCCATTCACCAGTGGGCACTAGCTCTTTTTCTAAAAAAAGAAAAACATTTCACTTCACTTGAAAACCTAAATTTTGTATAAGGGGACTCAGGACAGGATTAAACAAACCTTTCTCAATATCCTTGGTAATTGTTCTGACTTTGTAATAGGGTAATGTGTACGAACATGTGCTTCCGCCTGTTGAAACTAGTTGTAAAGTTAGCATCCCTATAAACAAAATGTTATCACTCCGGTAATGAAACTAGCTTGTTCCAACATCTCTTTATATACAGGTTCAGTCTATAATCTATAATTAATGTAACATTGTATCATTACTGTAATGATACCAGCTCGTTTCAACATCTCATGCTGTATTCCAGTCATATCTATTAACTGTACATGTAGGCCTACATAAGATAGGGGTCTCTTTACTCCTGGGAACCTGCAGCTGTTTCACTATTTTGTTGTTGCCCAGAACTAGCTCACCTGAATCAATGAGCCAGATGCCTGACAATGAGTAGAGACATGTATTTATTTGTGCTAGCTCTTGTATACTAGCCTGGAAAAATCCAGACCCAAATCCGGAGGAGATATGGGTCTGGCTTCGAGTAATGAAAATGACCCAACTCGAGGTGCGGCACAAGCATGCATTTGAAAATCTCAAGGTACGCAATTGGATAACACTACGACCAATCACCAGTGGTTTTTCGCTAAGCCCCTATGGCGAAGCTAACTGGTAGATGAAACTCTTGCCATATCAGGTCGCAAAACAGCAAAAACGTCCTTTTATAAAAGTTCGAGCGCCGTCTTCTGTTCCTCTTTTTAGACAAAAAGCCAAGTCTAACTCATTCATTGTAGTGGTCAAAGTCGTTTTAAACAACTGGTGTTAATCCATAGCGATCTTACAATGTTTACTAATGACTTCGAGATCGCAGCGCTGTCGTGTCGTCATCTGTTTAACACGCATTTGGCACGCCTATATCAGATACACTGATGTGATTGGTGCAGCTCGGCTACACGGGCATAGTTAATGAGCAGAATTACTCGGTGCCAGAGTAACTTACTGAGCAAATTCAAATTGTGCTCTCGCGAGAACTCTGGATTTCCAGGGTACTTGTATACATCAAATACATAGAATGGCTGTCTGTCCCCAGGAGAGCTTTAATAACCTCTGCCCTAAATAATTGTATCCCAGTCAACCAAATAGTTTAGCCAATTACTTCAGCCTACATCTGTCAAGGACAATGGTTCCAAAACCTCTCCTTGAGGACCTCCAGCCAGTCCATGTACTTAACCTACCCCTGAGATCGCAAACCTGATTCAACTTGTCTACTATTCAAAAATCCTTGATTCGTGGATTTGGATTACAAATTCATGGATACAGTTAAGCTGTGGCCCATCTAGGGGTACCTGAGGAGAGGTTTGGGAACCACTGGTCTAGGAGTTAGGGATGTAAGAATGGAGGAAAACATTTTGGTTTGGCCAGAAATCAGTGTGGAAAATACAGATCAGTTTTCAGCCATTTATTAGAGTCCTAATGAAAAGCTACCTCTTGGAATTACATTCACCTAAAGGATTATTAGGAACACCCCTTCAATTTCTCCTTAATGTAATGATCTACTCAACCAATCACATGGCAGTTGCTTCAATGCATTTAGGGGTGTGGTCCTGGTCAAGACAATCTCCTGAACTCCAAACTGAATGTTAGAATGGGAAACAAAGGTGATTTAAGCAATTTTGAGCGTGTCATGGTTGTTGGTGCCAGACAGGCCGGTCTGAGTATTTCACAATCTGCTCAATTACTGCGATTTTCACGCACAACCATTTCTAAGGATTACAAAGAATGGTGTGAAAAGGGAAAAACATCCAGTATGCAGCAGTCCTGTGGACAAAAATGCCTTGTTGATGCTAGAGGTCAGAGGAGAATGGGCCGACTGCTTCAAGCTGATAGAAGGGCAACTTTGACTGAAATAACCACTCGAGGTATGCAGCAAAGCATTTGTGAAGCCACAACACACACAACCTTGAGGCGGATGGGCTACAACAGCAGAAGACCCCACCGGGTACCACTCATCTCCACTACAAATAGGAAAAAGAAGCTACAATTTGCAAGAGCACACCAAAATTGGACAGTTGAAGACTGTAAAAATGTTGCCTGGTCTGATGAGTCTCCATTTCTGTTGAGACATTCAGATAGTAGAGTCAGAATTTGGCGTAAACAGAATGAGAACATGGATCCATCATGCCTTGTTACCACTGTGCAGGCTGGTGGTGGTGGTGTAATGGTTTGGGGGATGTTTTCTTGGCAAACTTTAGGCCCCTTAGTGCCAATTGGGCATCGTTTAAATGCCACGGCCTACCTGAGCATTGTTTCTGACCATGTCCATCCCTTTATGGCCACCATGGACCCATCCTCTGATGGCTACTTCCAGCAGGATATTGCACCATGTCACAAAGCTTGAATCATTTCAAATTGGTTTCTTGAACATGACAATGAGTTCACTGTACTAAAATGGCCCCCACAGTCACCAGATCTCAACCCAATAGAGCAGTGGTCACCCATCCTGGTCCTGGAGATATACCATCCAGACTATTTTCAGTTTAGCCCCAATTTAACACACCTGATTCTACTAATTAGCTGGATGATGAGCTGAATTAAGCTACATTATTTGCAGTTGAAGTGAAAACTTACAGGATGGTAGCTCTCCAGGACCAGGATTGGTGACCACTGCAATAGAGCATCTTTGGGATGTGGTGGAACGGGAGCTTCGTGCCCTGGATGTGCATCTCACAAATCTCCATCAACTGCAAGATGCTATCCTATCAATATGGGCCAACATTTCTAAAGAAGGCTTTCAGCACCTTGTTGAATCAATGCCTCATAGAATTAAAGCAGTTCTGAAGGCAAAAGGGGGTCAAACACAGTATTAGTATGGTGTTCCTAATAATCCTTTAGATGAGTGTATAGTCACCATATCTCCACTATCTTTTCACTGACTCACCTAGTTCCTGCTCTCTCACACACCTGTGGCCTCTCCATCCTGATCTCCCTCCTCCTCCCTTTCTACTCACAAGCAAAAACAAATAATTATACTTAACTAGTATAAAGATATAAGAAGTGGGAAAAATCCACACCATTCAGTAAAATATCTAACATTCAAATACACTGAATACGTTGGCTATTTGAAAAAGAGGTAATTATAATGGGTGAAATCGAAATGGGCAATGCAGTCAGAGCCACCTCATGTAAGAAACTGTTGCCAGACTACATTAAAGCTGCCTGTTTCATATACTACTCTCTCTACTGGCTTCTGCTATTATCTATGCCCACGTTTGAATAGAAACTACTTTTGTATATCAATGAATGGAGAAAGAGACATTTATTAGGATAGTTGGCCTACGTATACAAACTTTTGTCCACATTAGAGTGAACATTCACGAGAATAACTTTATCTAGCTAATGTTAGCTGTTTACGTAAGTTACAGTGGAATGAGAAACTTAGATACTGCTGTAGTTACTGGTATTAGCTAGCTAGCAAGCACTAGCTGCTGTTTGTGATGTAAAATCAATAGTAACTGTAAGATAGATGTGAAATAAAAATCAGACAACACTTCTCTAACATTAGATTATACCCATCAACTGTATTATGTATCTTACTCATGTGACATCCATGTTCAGTCTCTACGCCGTCTGTCTATACTGCATGCATTGATCATAGACAGTATATACAATGGACCAAGCGACACCATTGACTTCTAGTGATGGGCGATTCATGAACGATTCGTTCATTTTGAACAATTCTTTTAAAAGACCGGTACGTACGATTCATACTGGATCGTTCATTTCGTTCATTTTCGCGCAGGCACATTGCTTCTATGATCCATTATACTACTCGGTACTAGTATCTGAATTGTTCATATCGTTCATTTATGGGCAAGCGCATTACTTCAATGATCCAGTATACTGCTCTGTACTAGTATCTGCATCGTTTATATCGTTCTTTTTGGCGCAAGCGCATTACTTCTTTGATCCAGTATACTGCTCGGTACTAGTATCTGCATCGTTTATATCGTTCTTTTTGGCGCAAGCGCATTACTTCTTTGATCCAGTATACTGCTCGGTACTGGTACACGAGTCTTTCATTTCGTTCTTTTTCGCACAGGTGCACTACTTCAATGATCCAGTAAACTGCTCCGTACTAGTACCTGGATCGTTCATATCGTTCGTTTTGGGGCAGGCACATTACTCTATTATTCAATACGATGTAGTTATTGGATTTGCACATGTTTGCTCATCACTGTAGACTGACTTAACTAGTCCAAACAACTGACTAATTTGACAAATGCACCTTTATCATAGCTTACATATGGATCTGTTGATCCTATTACAGGATTATGTACAAAATAAATATTTTAAGATTTATGTTAATTGTTATTCTTACGAAGTCATATGATGCTGGATATTTAAAATAATGGGTTTACTACACACGTATCCGTATTACTGCTTGGCCACTGAACGTCTTTGTTATAATGAATTGATTATATGGTAGGCTGTTACATTTTGCCTATGTGCACAGCCTTAAATGAACAAATATAAAGTCCAGGCTGCGGGATGGAAGAGAGCACACTGACAGCTACACTTATTTTATTGCCTCAAATGTTAAACTTTCTACCAGACGTTGTATGAGATTAGTTCATTATCTTAAATGTTTTTGGATTTGCGCATGTGCATTACTTCTATGATCCATTATATCGTTAATTAATTTAGTTATTCCCTTCTTTTTTTTCGAAGGCTTATTTCTATGATCCAGTACATACGGTACGGATCAGTATACTGGTTCTTTCCGTTCATTTCGATCTGCGCATGCGCAAATTAACGATACAAATCAAAATGATTCAAAGATACGAGTCAGTAAAAAGAATTGAACTTCCCATCACTATTGACTTCCACAGAGACCAAGCGAAGTCAATTATAAACACTTTTCTGGGGATGGCTGAGCGTACTAGCACCGTACCGATGCTTTTCATGGACTCCATGTGCTTCTCATGTATGCCTCCATGTCCCCCGATTGCCTATGAGCTTCTCCTGCACTATATGGTGATTTCTCCACTGTGTGACAGAAAGTTGCGTGGTTATGACACAATCGTTACGCTACGGGGCCAAAACATGAGATACAAGGTAATAGAGCCTTTTATACATTGCGTTGTGTATCTTCTTTAGAAATAAACAATGGACAAACAGTGCCTATAAACGCTTTAGATGTAAAGTAATTCATTGTCAAAATGATGTCAAAATTAGTGGGAGTCTATGGAATGCTAACGGAAGGTGATGGCTTGTTAGCCTTAGAATCTCCTCATAGGAACTTTAATTTCCGGGTGCTGGCTTACCCCTTTGTCATTGATCCCATCCATCCAAAACAAAAGAATGAATAGGGGCGGAACACAACGTCCCTAATTGGATGATATCCAGGATACTAATCAATACTTCACCTCATTGTCAGTCACACTTTTTTCTAAGGGTGCACTCTAAACGGATTGAATTAACATAAAAATGAGCATTGAAATAACATAAGAACATAAGAACAATTGAAAATGCATTTAAACAGTTAGCCGATTGTTTTGTATTAGAAAAATGTTTATAGATACACATTTGTTTTATAATTAGTGAGGTCTGAACCTCACTGACTTCATAGCTGGCTACGGTCCTGACTTGAACTGTCCACAGTTGTTCCCCTTCAACTCACCTAGTACTGAACACATTTGTTCCCCTTCACCTCACCTGGTACTGTCCACAGTTGTTCCCCTTCAACTCACCTGGTACTGTCCACAGTTGTTCCCCTTCAACTCACCTGGTACTGTCCACAGTTGTTCCTCTTCAACTCACCTGGTACTGTCTACAGTTGTTCCTCTTCAACTCACCTGGTACTGTCCACAGTTGTTCCCCTTCAACTCATCCAGTACTGTCCACAGATGTTCCCCTTCAACTCACCTAATACTGTCCACAGTTGTTTCCCTTCAACTCATCCGGTACTGCCCAAAGTTGATCCCTTTGAACTCACCTGATACTGTCCACAGTTGATCCCCTTCCACTCACTTGGTAGTGTCCACAGTTGATCCTCTTCAACTCACCTGGTACTGTCCACAGTTGATCCCCTTCAACTCACCTGGTACTGTCCACCTTTGATCCCCTTCAACTCACCTGGTACTGTCCACCGTTGATCCCCTTCAACTCACCTGGTACTGTCCACCGTTGATCCCCTTCAACTCACCTGGTACTGTCCACCGTTGATCCCCTTCAACTCACTTGGTACTCCATGGCTTTGGCTAAGCATTAAACCAGCACCTACACCACTGTCATTCATTCCAGATGTTTAAAATGGGGTTGGTTTTGTTAGTGTTCTGAAGCAGTGGTGATGAAGTCAAGACTACATAGCTTTTATGCATTTTTAAAACTGTTACAGTTCAAAACATTTTAAATGGTGCAGGAAATACCATATTTATACAAGCAACCTATTCTAAACTCTTCTGCACATTTTAACATTAGACTAGTATTTCTAGATCAGGTAAGTGGTTGAAGAAATGCATTGGAATTCATACAAACATACTGTAGATGTGGTATGAAAAATATGAGTTGTATACAATAAGTCAGCACGTTTTACAGTGGTTTTGGTCTGGGTGGCTTCTACAGCTTGGCAGAGAGGAAAGCAAATAAATATAATAAGCAAGCACACGTAATACATTTTTTTCAAACATGCCATTCCAACTCGCGTCTCAACAGAATCTCATAAATTCCACATGAATTGCATGAAATTTTTTTTCAATAATTTTTCAATATTATTATCGTAACATCATGACTGGGCCACATCCCTATGCACATATAAATGTCACCAAAAATCTGTATAAACGCAAGGATGGATATGACGTTGGATTTTTTATATTGCATTAGGTTTTAGCCAAGGGGATATTTCAATTATTTTCACCAGTAGTCATGATGTAATTCCCTCTAAATATCTACGACAGACACACATTTACACACATGTTCAATAGTGTGTGTGTCTGTTGTTGGACCCACTCTGATACTAATCTTGCGTAGTTGACAGTGACAACACATGACTGCACAACTGTTAATTTATCTGACTGAATAAATTAATAGTTGATAAATAAGTGAATAGATTAAAGAATGGAAAGGAGGAGTGAAGCAAAAACTTTCATCAGAAAATTTTAATTTCTCACTCCGGCACCCACGAGTATAGGGGGAGGTGTGAGAATGTGAGAGAAAAATAGCTTCATTTTCTGCTTGTTTACCAGACACTTCTAAACACTGCCACACAGACATATTTTTATCAGGTTTCGCAAACATTATGCTTACATACACAGAGATGTTCCCTGTACCACATGCACAAGCTAAGATTGGCTCCAGAGTGGCATCCAATTTCCATATTTGCATTTAGCGTTCATCAACTTGGTGAGGTAAGAGAGAATCATGGCTTTTCCAAGGAGGGCCAAGATTGTCCTGGTTGGAAAGAGGCTAAACTCTCTCTCCACACTTGAATGGAGTTGACTGAAATGAACTGAGCCTCTGGCACTGCACTGAATCGCACTCTAAAACGCTCGTTAAATTATTCATCAGAATTGGCACCCTATTTCCCACACCTATGAAGCACTACATTGACCAGTCCAGGTGCTCCTGTGTTTCAGGAAGAAGCAGACACATCTGAAGCACCCTGTTGGCCAGCGCCTGTGGTACTGCAGTGGATCTCACAAGCTGTCTTTACATTATGCAGGCGTTCTGTCCTCTGTCCCATGGATGTGATGTCAGAGGCCACCAGGTTCGACTCAGCCAGCTATAAATAATTTGTATACACCACTCTGCCACAAACTACAGGCAGCTCTCGCACACACACACACACACACACACACACACACTATCACACAACATCAGGAACAACATGTTTTATTTCATTCAAATGCCTATTTTCTCAAACATTTTGTCTGAACCCTAACCCTAACTTTCACCTAGCCCTACCTTAATAACCTACCTTAACACTTAGCTCCTTTCATTAACGTGATCCTTAAAAAAAACATAACCCTAACTTAAATGCAGCCTTAATCCCAAACCCTGAACTGAACACATGAACTTAAAAAAGTATTTGAAATTGATAAGTATTTACACTAAACGTACAGTTAGTTTATGTATATTAACAACGCAGTCCATGGTTTCTGACCACTGGTTGCAAAAGTTTGAGCCAAATGCCGGTAGTGTCCCCAAAATGTGTGTACGATGTCATCAGAAACACTTACATTCAAACTTGGAATATCATATCTAACTGAGGTATAATAGCAATTGTGCTAATAGATTATATGCAAATAAACAACATGTTCACATTCACATCCAGACCAAAACGGGAGGGTAGCATTTGTTTTGTAGTAATTGCAATTAACAACACAACCCCTAGTAGTCAGTACACCTTACTCAATGCGCCAGCTATCAGCAAAGTGAATGTTATGAGGAAAAGAGGAAATAATATTAATAAAGCATTAGCTTACAAAGCGAACTGTGAGAGGAGATAGGGGACAGGGAGCTGTAGAGTTATTTCAGATACTTTGAAGACACCACACACACACACCCACACACACACACTCAGCACACAAGTCTCTAAATACATAAATGAACAAACAAATACACACATCCCTAAAAAACCCACACAAACAAACACACACGCACAGTATTTGTAGTAGTGTTCTTATTTCCAGTGGTAAAGAGGCCCAGCTGTCAGCAGACAGTCAGTGCTGTTGTTTCCAGGGAAAACACTCCCCTACCCAATAGTAAAATATGCCTTGAAAATGTCATCGTCTCCCCAAAGATCAACAGAAGAAGCAACCAATCGATTCACATTAGTTGTTCAATTGACTCAGGTTAGAAGCACGCTCTGCAGACTCTGCCCATACCGCATCTCGCTCTGCAGTATCTTTCTCTTATCAGTCTGTCTGCATTTTCTCTCTGTCTCTCTCTTTTCTGATAATTTTGTTAGTCTTTCCTCTTTCAGCTTTCTTGGAGCCTTTTTATCACGTATCGGTTTTTCTCCTGTTTTTCTCTCTTTGCCCTTTGTGTTCTTGCTGTCACCACATTCTCTCGCTCTTTCCTTCTCTGATCCTCAGTGTGCCATTATTCAATTGAATAGGATCTATTTGCATGGGAAACATTTGTTTTCATTGCCAAGGCAAGTGAAAAATAATATTTAAATATATAACTTATAAATTGCTAGTAAACATTAAACATACAAAAAGTTTCCAAATGATAAAGACATTTACGTTGTATTATTTCAAGCTGTTCTCATGGCGTTACAAAAAATCATACGAAATCTTAAAAAAATAAACATACAGTACGTTTACATGTGACGCTTCCGGAGGGAGGAAAACGTATATGGCTCGTATGTTTACGAAACGTAATAAAAGTCTAACCTAGCATATTATTCCTGATCTAAACATTCCCCCAAATACCTGTAATGGAAACGATTGGTATATTCTTGGAAGTATTCCGGCAGAACAAAGATTCAATACGTAAAAAAACTCACATTTTGATATTGTATCGTCAATCTGCCTACGTAATGTAGCAAAACTTCCATTTCATATGATTACACCACTTCTTGCCATGAGAATGTTGATTATTTTCTATGCACACTATTGTAACAATATCCAAATAGGTATTGTATGAACAACAAGGGGGAAAAAAAGTCAGATTAATTTTATATAAGATTATGATGTTGTAACAGTGTGTTTTACCCATTGAACATTTCTTATTGCAACTCAGTTACAAATGTTTTTGTTGTTATTACACATACAGACTTGACATACTCTGCACTTCTGTGGGAAAGTATTGGGACAGTCACACATATTTTTTGCTTTAGATTTACTCTGCCAAATTTTAGATTTAGATTTTTTTTAAGATATTCTTTTAAGCATGCATTATTTTGACATTTGAATGACAACATTCCATCCACAGTTTATATTCACTACTTCATGTGCCTGTAGGCTGTTTTTGTATGAAAGAAACATTTATCGAAACTATTCGCATACTGCGTTTATGCTTCTTATGTTAACTGTTCTGACATTTATGTTTTATTGGATATAATAAACTGTAGTGACACACAGAGGACGATGTTTGTGCTTATAGAGCAGTGGGCTATAACCTAAACAGAACAGATTTGAAATCCAAACGGTTGGGTATAATGACAAATACATAATAGCAATGCTGCACTTTACAGCATTTATAGAGGGGACTGTATGTGCCACCTATTAGATCGTGCTTTTCGAGACCCAATGATGAGTTATTAGACTGGGCAATGTGGAAAGAGGATCTACATTTTGCTAGTAGAGCACTGGGGGGGATTTTAACCCTTCACCAAGTTTGTCTCTCTTAGATCTGTACTCCACCACAGTCAATTAGAAAGGAAACAATTACAATGAGGTATAAGTGTCAACTGTCAGCTTTAATTTGAGTTTTTTTACATAAACTCTTAATATTTAGTACTTGTTTGCAAATCTTTTGCATGCTATTACCAGACTGTCTGAAGTCTTCCCTGATCATCTGCCAAGCCAGACACATAGAAATAGAATTGATAGAAAGGCCATTGAAATGCTTGGCATGGTCGTTCGGTTAGTACACAACAAAATGGCGATTGTTGTTAGTTGTCACGGTGCCAACACGCAAATCGGTTTAATGCGGAAGTAGGTTGCTAGATCTCTGCAATGGAATGGTGCACATAAAAATGGCTGCTGCTCTGTCCATTCTGTTACATTGATTTGAATTGGAATGGCCTTTCTATCCATTCCATTTCTATGAGCAGACATCTTTAGTTACTGTTGGTTTCTGGGTATTTTGGCCTTCAGTCTTGTCTCCAGCAAGTGAAACACACGTTCAGTTTGATTTGGGTCTGGTGAATGACTTGGCCAGTCAATTCACATATTGTCCTTGAAGAAGTCCTTGTTGGCTTTAACAATATGTTCGGGATCATTGTCCTTCAAGAAGCTGAAGTGTCCAATGAGTTTTGAGCTGTTTGATCTGAGCAGACATGTTGTTTTGTCTTCAGAACTCATGCCACTGTTGCTGTCAGCAGTTACATCACCACCGAACACTTTCCTCTTGCTGTCACTCTGGTACATTTTAACATTTATCTCACCTGTCCACAGTACTTTCCTTCCATATCTTTGCAGGCTCCAGTTTGTATTTTTATGCCATCCTGCTTTTGAGGTTAACTAGTGTTTTTGCACCTTGCAGTACAGCCCTTGTAATTCGGATGGTGACATGTTCTGGGAATTCTAGTACCTGACACCTACATCCTGGTGAGTGTTTCTAAACTGTTGAACAGTTCTTCGATTGATTTCTCTATAATATTCATTGTTGTCTTTGGTTTGTCACAGTGTTTTCTATGAATTTTCAAATGGAGTCCACATTGTTTGATCAGACATCAGCGTGTGGAACAACACAAGGCAGAATCTTTCTAAATGCATTTTGCCCTTTCTTTCTTGGCAGCAGAGACCGCAGACAGTTTCTACAGTGTTTCCTGAGGTACTAATCCTGTTTTATTTTATTACAGTGAACTAGGTTCTCATAAAAGAAAAAAACATTTCCGAAAGCCCTTATTTTCAGATGCATAAACATTTCATATTTCTACAGTACATGTGCCTTTATGCTTTTTTCACCTAAACATAACTGATGTGAAATCCATTTTTTGTAGTTTAGAGGCAAATAAACAAAAATTGTACCTCACTTTCCTAATACTTGTAGAAGGCTTGTATACTACTGTAGTCATATATTTGGTGGTTAGGAATTAGTCAAGCCTTTTCTTAATTTTGCATCATTCTTGTAAGATCTTCTGTCAATGTGTACTCTCTGAATAAGGCTGGGCAGCATTCATATTTTATTTCTAATTTTATTTCTATAGCTGATTCTTCCCAGTGTGTGAAAATGTTTTTTTTTTCTTATGATTAGGTTATGTGTAACTACAGTGTCTGTCCTGGGGCTCTGTGAGGTCGTTTTCTTGTTTATGACCAGCTGGCCACGGACGTATTTCTCTCAGTCCATCTCCCTGTAGACGAGAGCTTTGTTATGGAAGTTTCAAGCGTCGCTTTCCTTCAGGTAAGTGTGAGATTTGACAAAACTTTTCAAAACTTTAAATGAAAACGTGTATCATTTGTGGCTTTCCGTTGTTCTCCGGCAAGACTTTAGCAGCATTCTGAAGGCTGTATCTGGATGAAACTGGATGTTTCTCCCATTATGTTAATTCTTAATTGTATGGGGAGCCCCCCATCTCTCTTGCTTCCTTTTCTCACAACTCTCTCTCCATACATCTCTTATAGTCCTCAGTTATTAAGTGACTGAATGCTGTTTCTCTCCCGCAGACTCTATGGCAGAGCAGATTTCAATTTTCACCTTGTCGTATGAGTTAGCACATTTGCATCATTAAGTCTCACTCTCTCCATCCATTCCGTTTAACGGCTTTCTCGTCTGACTTCGTCTAGGGATTTAAAATATTTTCCATTTGGTTGCAAATGTTTGGATGCTGAAGGGTTTTGTCACGGGAAACATTTATAATAATGTTAAGATAATGTTAAGACCTGTGGGAGTCTTGGTTTATGCAACGTTGAATCTACGTTTGTCAATTTATGCTAGCTTAGCTTATCTGTTTAGTTAATAGGCACCAGGTTCTGTAGTGTTGTTTCAAGATTGAATTGATGTTGAAACAATGTTTGCCCCTATATTTTCCTCAACGCCTATATCTAAGCCATGTTTACACAGACGGTTTTTGACATTAGGGACTCTCACCTAGAGTGGGTGGAGCTAAGGGGTCAAGGGTCAAAGCAAATGAAACTGACAGAGGGAGAGGTCACAGGGTGAGGGAGGGGGGAGGGGGGGGTTAAGCCCCACACAGAAAGAGAGCACAAAGTTAATACCCCACCTGCCCTACAATATTAAGGTTCAACCTTGACTTCTAATTTTTTCCTTTAATGAACAACAGCCCTGTATAGAAGGTACAAGTCACCATTAACCACTGATTCTGGGTCAGACCTTTATAAAGCGTCCCAATCAGTAAAGTTTAGTTAATCTGATCTGTGGCCAGGGGTGCCAACATCTACTTTGAACACAGGCCACAGCACCATAGTTACTTAGGAATGCTTTAGGGCCAGATTTCAGCTAATGTGAGTAAAAACAAAGTTATATTTATTATGGCCATCTTGGATTCATTTGAGGGTAAATAAAGTTGTATTTAGGTGCCAGTAGTTAAAAGCAATTTCTGTGCTCCATCGCCTCACCGCAGTGTTTCACAAGCTGGGAGTCACCACTGTTCTTTATACCAGGGTCCTAAAAGGGAAGCCACACACACACACGTGTACGCACACCACTGTCTAGAAACCTGCCCTAGATGACAGTTGGTTCCAGTGTGGTTCCGACCTGTGGTGAGTTGATCACGTGGAGGTGTTGATATGTGGCAGCTTTGGTGCAGGTTAGGGTCCCAGTGGAGCAGCATCATGCTGTTAGAGTTACCAGGGCGGCATCCAGCACGACCAACGAAACCTTCTCTTATTCAAAGGCCGACTCTGTGATTTTAATCATCCAAGCAGTTGTGGGTAATTAAAAACACTCAAGTGTAGTGGCTGCTGACTGCTGTTTTATAGATTTTTTTCTAATTACGGATTAGGCCTTTAAAGTGTTTAAAAACATTCCCTGTGTTCCTGTGTAGCAGGAAGCTGTGGTTTGCTGATGGAAAGAAAGACGTATGTTAAAAATCAAAACAAGAAGGCCACATGGGAGCGTTTAACTCCACAACAACACTTCAGTCTAATTAACATAGAGTGACTGGAATTATTGCTGATGACTGACTTGTGTGTACGTGCGGATGTGTGTGTGCGGGCGCGCGTGTGTTTGATCTGTGTGGTAGCTCAATTGGGAAAGTAGCTGTACTGCATTTTGCTCAGTGAAGCAACACTCCCTGCTTTCAGTTGACTGATGGAGTAAATTTAGTTCAGTGCTTTTATTTGAGCACACACTGCCTGATAATATTATTCTTGTTATTTGATACAAACTCACCATCATCACTGCCTATTTCAAAGTAAACCAATAGCACACTGAAGGAACTAGGGCCCAATTTCATAATTTTATGTGACTTCTCGTTCCTTCCACACTATTGTAGAAATGACAGCCATCTTGTTTTTCTGCTTGTTTTGCTACGACATCTTCTGAAAACCACATTCGTTCCAGGATCGAGGGTAGTAGATAAAAAGTATTGTGGTTGCTTGTGTGTTTTCCGGGATAAATAAATCTTGTGCTTTTTGAGTTGACAGTACATTACGTCCCAGTAGGGTTTCCGTCTGAGCTGTGACATTTTCCCACTTTATGACTTTGGATTCTATAATTCAAGATAGGACTGGCTGGGTAGACAAACACACACACACGTTTGACTAGAAACATTACAATCATAATCCTTGTCATCCTCACAGCGTCTCTTCATCTTCTTTTCATTAAATTCTGTCTGTCCCTTCATCTTGTTTTCATTACATTCTGTCTGTCCATGTCCTTCGGTTGATCTGTCAGTCTCCTGTGTTGTATCTGGTTAGAGTCTGTTGGATTGGATTCCTCCCTCTGTCTCTCACTTGTTTGGTTCTGAGTTTCCTGTCTAGGCTTCTGTAGATGTACTGCTGTGTCTCACTTTTCCCTGCCCCTTCTTGTTTTTGTCCTTGCCTCTCCTGTCTCTCTGTGTTTTCTTCTGAATTCAGCTCATTTCAATATGTGCTTTACTGGCATGAATGTACTGCATGGTTACTGCTATGGCTAAAGCAAATATGTTTTAGCAGCATAAGTGATGCAGTATAAAAACTAATATACAAATACAACCAACATGGACAATTTCATACTGAAAAATAAATCAACCAATCAGTAACTCACACTTTATTTTTTCTGTTTTCTCTTTTCATAAATTCCAGGTGTAATACTTCAGTAGGGCATTTTCTTCCCAATACTTACCATTTAAATTGTAATGAGGTCTGTGTTACAGCAGGATTGGAGGTATTTCACAGTCAAATAATTTAAGGCAAATTCAAAGTTCAAAGAGTTTCTTTCTAATTTCCAAATATGCTGTGCATGCGGTTTATGTTAGAATTTTAGGGCCAAGTCAGGACTTCCAGGTGAACTTATAATCAGACCAAGGCAAGTATAACTAACATGCATTTTAAGGTTATTTGCTCCAGGGTAATATGCTGTCTACTTGAAAATCTGGTATTTTTCTGAAAGATCATACTTTTTACAGCACTTTTCCAGTAAAGATAGGCTTTGTTTTGGCCCTCTTCTGTCACTATCTCGTTGTTTATCTCTGTCTCAACATCTGGGGTTCCTAGTGCGAGCATCCATGGCCATAATTGAAATAATCCTATTTAAAATGTAAACGTTACCCTTAGCCCATGCTTGACCTGGGTGCTAGCTGACTGAGATCCAGATATCTACTTCCTGTACTGATTTATGAGCTCCCGTGTCCTAAAGGACATGTGTGGAGGGTAAGACATGAAGCCCTGTCCACCAACAGCTGTCTACTGAGGTTTACCCGTGAGCTGCGACAGGATGTCTGAGACTGTTTGTCAGGGAGGGCCACGCAGCCAGAACGTTTTTTCAGGGGGTTGCTCTCTGTTCACCTCAGGGTTGAGACACGACGCTGGAATAGTCGACGGACTGACTCTAGTGAAAGTCCCTCTCTTCTGTTTTCGTCTTTCTCCATCTCCCTCTTCTACCTCCTTGTCTTTCTCGCTCTTTCTCCGTGTGTTTGTTTGTTTGTTTGTTTGTTTGTCTGTCTGTCTGTCTGTCTGTCTCTGCGGGACAGAGGACTGCAGAGGCTTGGCGGTGTCCCTGTTCTTCTGTTTACTGCACCACACATACACACATTTATTCACACATATATATTTAATACATACTGTGACTATATGAAAAAGCTTTCAGCAAAAAAATCCAGACAGTGTTCGTTCAATGTGGCAGAAATACAACAGGAAGGGGGGGGGGGAAGCGATTCTGCACTTCGTCCCTTCTCAACACATAATGCTCACTCTGGGAATTCTTTGAGCAACAGACCTGCCCTCCACCCCCGTCTGCCCCTTTCCTTCATCCATGCCCCCTCCCATCTTCCCCTGGCTCTCCTCCTCTCTCTCTCTTTTCTATCTCTCTCTCAATCCCAGCAGCCAATTAGCATTCAGAATGCTACACACAGGCTCCCTATGAACACCACGCTGTAGATATATTGTAAATCTATTATATCGGAGCCCGTTCACACTAACAACATCTATAGAGATGACATTTCAACATTTCACATTTCAATAGGATGCAGATGCACTTTTCTGTTCATATTTTCAACAGGAATGCATTGCTCTGACAAAACTGGCACTGGGCAGAACAAATATGCAACCTCTTGCTCTAGAGGTTGATATTTGGTTGGCTCTACAGGGCTAGATATTTGGTTGGCTCTACAGGGCTAGATATTTGGTTGGCTCTACAGGGCTAGATATTTGGTTGGCTCTACAGGGCTAGATATTTGGTTGGCTCTACAGGGCTAGATATTTGGTTGGCTCTACAGGGCTAGATATTTGGTTGGCTCTACAGGGCTAGATATTTGGTT
>JACXGM010015838.1:0-20992 GCA_016801145.1 Umbra pygmaea
CCACTGCATACTGTAACCCCTTTTGCCTCGATCTTGAGGATATCGCAGAGTTAATGCTCCAAAAAAGGTAACTGACACGCACGGTATACCTTTTCCGTTATGGCAATCTGTTGCACTGGTCGGGTGTTTGACCATTTGTTTGTCGGGCGTAGCAACAATAACTAAGGGGGGCGGGGCTCGGCGAAAGGCTAATTGTACAGTATAGTGTTATATGGGAACATTTTAAGCAACCCTGTCTCTCTATACTTGCGGACAGAGTTATTTAGTCTGGGAGTACCTTACAATGTAATATCTAGTGACCTAATAGGCCACAAATACACTTTTTTTTAGAAGTAGAACATCTTCGCAGCACTACAACTGGCATCAAATATGCCTATTGAGTAATTAAGCTACTTTTCCTGAAGGATTAAGAATGCTGCTCCAAAGATATCAACTTAACAACAGGTTTAAAAAATATTTTGATTCATTATATTATTTTGTCTCATAAGCAAACCTGTCATTGTTGCAGTCTGTGTTGGAAAACAAACAAAATATTTATTTGAGTGAAGGTAGATACAGTACATTGGAAAAAGTGTAGATGGGGGCAAATACAAAAGCAAGGGTTAGCTACGCAGCGTTTCTTTACTCAGGCATGCAGGCTGTTCTTCTGGCATTTCTAATAATCTCATTACTTTTTACAAACACAATCAGTGCTTTCTTGCACTAAAAAAGTATCTGACAAAGCTATGCATTGATGTCTTTTTTAACCAGACGTTATTCAACTCCTGATAACAGTGGCGAATCATGCACTAAGGTAGAGTGAATAAAGGCTTCCAGGGCAAAATGAAAAAAATAAGAGATTTGAATTGGGACCAGGGTACTATCTAATGTTTAGGCAAAACATCTGAACACTTAAATGGGTACTGTGTAGAATTACATGCCGTGAGATAGGCTCTACTTTCTCTTTCAGTGTTCAGCTTCCAAAAGCTCTAAAAACTATGATATTTAAAAAATATGAAAAAGTGATTTAGATGGGACAATGATTCTCTACACTATACAGTGCTTTTTTACATGGCCTTAAAAAAACAAAGAAGTTCCTGCACAAGATTTTCACTGTACATGCAATCACATGATCTGCCTTTCTGTGCATGTGACAAAGGAACTTAAAGTTGAACGAAAATGCGTAGGTAAAAGACTGACGTTTGCCTTTTGCCCTGAGCAAAATTTCACATTTCTTCATTGTAATTGCTGTTCAAATGCCAAAATACACACTGCATAGTGTAGAGCATCATTGCCACATTTACCGCTACATCTCATTTTCATACATTAAAAAGATCTGCATTTGTTAGCTTGTCAATAGAAAAGAAAGTAGTTCTGTTCTCAAGGCCTGAAATACTACAAATAGCACCATTATGTCACAAATTGCAAGAAGTAAAAAACCTTATGCATGATGTCTACAATTGGATGTGGTGGTATAAAAGACAGAGATCCATTAGGCTAATGAAAAACCCTGTGGAAACTACTGAACTAGTTCAAAAACTATGGAGTGCATCTTTATGTGTTGAAACACAAGCAAAAGTAAATGGATTTCAACAGATTCCCATAAAGAAAACACTGCTTGTCACGTTCGGTTTGTTGTGATTTGTGTTTCTGGTGACGCATGCAATGTCAAACTTTGCAATTTCTGTTTTTGAACCGTTGTATTTTATTTTAATTTTGAACCCATGGTTTTGAGGTTTCGACCAGATTGGTTGTTTTGCAGTTGTGGTCGTCTTGTGATTTTAAGTGCTGGAATTTGCAGCTGTCCAGCCTACCAGTGTTTGGCTTGTGTGTGTGTGTGTGTATGTGTGGTGTGTGTGTGTGTGTGCGTGCGTGTGTGTGTGTGTGCGTGTGTGTGTGTGTGTGCGTGTGTGTGTGTGTGTGTGTGTGTGCATGCGCGTGTATGTGAGGTGTGTGTATGCGTAGGCTCAGTTCATGTGTTTAAATAGTGAGCAGATGAAACTATGAAACGACTTGGCTTAGTTTAGAAAGTGGAACACAATTTTGGGAGTAGGAATGGGCGATACCACAAATTTCCTTTCGATCTGATACCAATTAATACCAAGAATAATATCCCCGATTTCAATACTGATACCAGTACCTTTAAAAGGCATTATGTACATAAATGTACGGTTTCGTGGACACAGATTGAGTCTAGACCTAGACTAAATAATCAAGTGGAATCAAAATCTCCATTGATTTTGCTTTTTTAGTCCAGGACTAGGCTTAATTTGTGTCTGCGAAACCGCCTAGAAAAGTTTGCTGAAAAGTTTAATAAGCAGGGGGCCCCCATGGCATAGCAGGCTAAGTCGCTGCATTGCAGGACAGTCTACGTCATGATGGTCATGGGTTCGAGACTGGGTTTTCTAACTTTCCCCAGGCCTCTTGCACAAGGCAGCGTAAAATTGGCATAGCGCTGCCTGGAATTTGGGTTAGATAAATCTGATTATCTCCTTGTGTCCAGATCAGGCACCTGTAAATTAAATTGCGGAAGTACACCGTGTTCCAAATTATTATGCAAATTATATTTTACACTGATTTTTCTAAATAGTCGGTGCAAATGACAGTCAGTATAATTTTCACCAACCGTTAAGGTATAAGTCGAATATCATTGAACAAACCATCCAATTAAAACACTATTTTTTTTTTTTTTTTTAACTCAAAATGCACTCTTCCAAATTATAATGCACAACAGAGTTTGAATTTTTTTTTACAGGTTGTAAAGAACTGAAAATGGTCATTTGCTGAATTGGTAACATTAGGAGGCATATTTACTGAAATCAAAAGCTATTTCAATCAAACACATCTTAACAGGGCAAGTTACATGTTAACATAGGACCCCTTCTTTGATATCACCTTCACAATACTTGCATCCATTGAACTTGTGAGTTTATGGAGAGTTTCTGCTTGAATTTCTTTGCAGGATGTCAGAATAGCCTCCCAGAGCTGCTGTTTTGATAAGAACTGCCTCCCACCCTCATACATCTTTTGCTTGAGGATGCTCCAAAGGTTCTCAATAGGGTTGAGGTCAGAGGAGGATGGGGGCCACACCATGGGTTTTTCTCCTTTTATGCCAATAGTAGCCAATGACACAGAGGTATTCTTTGCAGCATGAGATGGTGCATTGTCATGCATGAAGATGCTTTTGCTACGGAAGACCTATAATAGGCAAGTCAGAAACTATATACTTTGCTGAGGTAATATTCACACCTTCAGGGACCCTAAAGGAGCCTACATCTCTCTCCCCACCTAATAGGGCCTACCAGCTCTCTCCCCATGTTTCCTGCCCAAAACATGACTCCACCACCTCCTTGCTGATTTCGCAGCCTTATTGGGACATGGTGGTCATCCACCAACCATCCTTTACTCCATCCATCTGGACCATCCGGGGTTGCATGGCACTCATCAGTAAACAAGACTGTTTGAAAATTAGTCTTCATGTATTTCTAGGCCCACTGCAACCATTTTTGCTTGTGAGCATTGGTTAGGGGTGGCCGAATAGTAGGTTTATGGTCCTACACCTTCAGGTTCGCGGGACTCCAGAGGCACCAGCAGCATCTTATACCTGTTTGCTGCTTTGTAATGGCATTTTAGCAGCTTAATCCGATGAATTTGTCTGGCAGTAACCTTCCTCATTATGCCTTTATCTGCATGAACCCGTCTGTGCTCTGAATCAGCCACAAATTAAGTCTTAAGTTTTCATGAAATATCTAATGTTTTCATACCTTGTCCAAGGCATTGCACTATTTGATGCTTTTCCACAGTAGAGAGATCCTTTTTCTTTCCCATATTGCTTGAAACCTGTGGCCTGCTTAATAATGTGGAACATCCTTCTTAAGTAGTTTTCCTTTAATTGGGCTCACCTGGCAAACAAATTATCACAGGTGTCTGAGATTGATTTCATTGATTCCAAATAGACATAATACCATCCATGAGTTTGATTTAAAAACTAAATATTTAATGTTTATGACACTTCATTCCAATTTGCTTAATATTTTGGAACGCGGTGTAAAATCGATGAACGTAATCATCCAGTGCATGAGCCAACTAAAGGCTACCCTGTTAGGTGAACAGTGGGAAAAGAATCGACAGCTTGGGCAACATGTGGTTGGATGAACCATGAGTGCGCCACTCGTTATCCCACAGATCTGTACTGTTGGGGAGCTGCCGACAAGGCAGGATTAGAGGGAATTGGGGGGAGACAAATAACACAAAACAAACCCCAAGTTTATTAAGCTCTATTTGATTTGAAATATAAATTAATAGGTTTATTTATAAAATAAAAAATAAACACCTAGTGTCGATATTTTTGTGTTAGCATCAATTCCGAAAAAATACCTTCAAGATCGGAAGTATCGATATGTTGGGATCGATCCGACCATCCCTAGTTGGCAGAACCTTTGACTGATGTCTTGCTTGAAGAGCAAGTTGTTGAGTGCAGTATATAGACCTATCCGTTTATTCAAGAAGAAAGGACAGTTCGCCTGTTCATTTTAGATTTGTCACAGTTTTTGTTTGAGATGCCACTGAAAGATGAGGACAGAGGGCACGTCAAAAAAAATAGTTGAAATTAATTTGACACATATATTAGCATGACTGGCTATTTCACAATTACGCTGTAATGCATGCAATGATAGCAATTCATGTAAAACACACACAAGGAAATTAAAAGCAGCTGAGATTATATCTGTTTGTCTTATGAAAAATTTCTCTCATTTTTCTTCTTTCTGTATTTTCTAGTATCCGTCATGCCTTGAAGAATGTGAATATTTAATAATTAGTAGACCATTAGCTTTTGTATGTGCATATGTTGACTGGAAGCATCATGAACCGGTAAATAAGTAAATGCTGATGAGGAAATGTTATTCAAATAATGTATGTTCTCAAGACCCAAATAAAAAGGGCCTGCATGGAACCCAGGCGTCTAGGCGACTGCCTGAGCTCTTGCTTAAACACTATTCCACCAGGCAGTTTAAAAGACAGCTCGGCCCCATTCCCCCGTTGCCATGGGGACTCGCGTGCACACTCGACCAGTCTCTCGTTTCCATGGAGATAAAGAGAGCAGGAAAGACTCTGGGGAAGAGAGAACAAGAGAGGGTCAAAACAAATAGTGACAGAGAAAAGGAGAGAGAGAAAGCATTTGAATATTAATTTAAGTCGAAGTAAATAAAAGAGTGTTTGTGGATGACAGAGAAAAGACTCCACAATAAGAAGGAAGGAAAGAGAGAGAGAAATAAAAAAGAAAGAAAGAAAGGGGGTCAAGTTTCAAAGAGGGGGAGGGCAGGGGAAGAGTAATGGTGACAGAACAAGTGACAGGGCAGAGTCCTCACAGTGAAAGCTAGGGAGCTGGGGATGTCTGTTGGACTAGGGAAAATGGGAGTCGGAATGCCCAGCTATAAGTCAATAATGTGGGTTACTTAAAATACACACAACCTCTGAACAACCTGAAAGTCCCAAGTCAAGGTGTCATAATGGTTTCTCAATAGAGCTGGTTCAATCCTCTTTTTGGATGGATGTTTTGCAACATTTGCATCAAATTAACAACTAAGAAGTCTAAATCAGTACAGGAAAAAAAGGCAATAGGCTATGCTGCTCTACCAGTGAGATTATAGACCTGAGAGGGGAGAAAAATGGGGTGGGAAACAAAAAAATAAAAATAAAGGGTGTGTGCATGGATGTGTAATAAATTAAGTGTGCGTTTGCTTGCATGTGTGTACGCCAAGTTTACAGTCTGCAGCTGGACTCCGCATGAGCCAACTAAGACTAGTGCTTTTTTTTCACCCAAGGGCCAGATAGAAAATTGTAGGTGGTATTTATGACCACTAGATGGCGTTATAATCGAGGACAATGCATCGCCAAAAAGACTATTCTTATGAACTGGAAGGCAAAAAATAATTTAAGTATCACCCAATATAGAAATTTCCTTATAGACCACATTAGCATGGAGAGAGTGTCTGCTATAAAAAACAAATTCACAAAAAAAACAATCGGGGACAATGACATGGACCACCTGAAAAGCTCCTTGCAGACTTGCCTTGAGATAGTACAAGTGAGAGTTGATATCCTATGTCTTGTCTACTTTTTGTTTTCAATCAGAGTGAAGAGATTCCTGTTTATGGCGAAAAATTACACTTAGACAGACAGTCAAACTATTTTGGGAGAATACAAGTTTACGTGATAAAGATACCATTTGAACCAGTTAATGATTATGTCTGTTGACCAAGGTAATATGGGGAAATTATAGAACTGATTAGAGGTGGTGAAGTAAACACCAGCAGATCTATGAATACACTGTGAACTGGATGTATTCATATCTGCTCTAGTTCATGTGTCTGTATCATATGTTCATTGGATATGCTGTGTGTATGTTTGTGTGTGTGTTTGCTGCTATGGGGTGACGGTGACAGCCAACAGTAATATCCGCTGTCCTGCTTTGAATTTATTTCTGTAACTGTACACTTGGTCGCCGGCTGCCCGGACTCAGTGTGTGGTCGTGTCTGTGTGCTTGCCAAGTTTAGTTGGTTGGTAGCACGTTTTGTTTGTTTGCTTTCAAAAAACCTTCAAGACTGTGGATTATTGGAAGTGTATTTCTAAAGAGAAGAGTGTGGGGGTTAATGTGACAGACATACATGACTGGAAACTAAAAAACACCCGTAGGAAAACATCTCCATGGATTTGCTCTGAATAATTTAGCCTGAACACTAGTTCTCACCATTTCTCTGAACCTCTTACTTGCTTCTCATATTTCTGAAACAAAAAGATTTCTTTGTCATTTGTCTTTTCTTATCTTTGTTTATTTCCTCGTGTTGTAGTGTTTGTTAATCGGCCTGAACCTATAACTTTGTCTTGGCTTGTAAACTAAATTGTCTTCTACTATGCAATGAATAAGTCATGTCTGTATTATACACTGATGATGTGGCATAACAGCTCGTGGCTTTTATGCAGAGTTGATGTCATAATGTAAGATCAGCCTGGGAAGCATTGTAACATTTACAATGCTTTTGAGCCCTTTAGCAAGGTTATCTAACATCCCGAAATTGTAACCCTACAGTGACGCTGTGCCCAAGGTTATCTAACTTCCTAGACTTGCTTCTAGATGTGTCCATACAGAGATCTCAGATCTCTTTAAGTAGTGTGTACATTATACATGGTTTAGGATTCCATTTAATTGCCCAAGACACGTTTCTGACATCTAAAATCTCCATGCATTTTATTCATTTTTTTCATATCCCCATTGTTTCCCCTTAATTGCTCATGTCCACTTTCCCTTTGACCTTGTCTCATGTCAAAAACTCCTCAGCAGCAGGGGCGTCACCAGACCTGTGCTTTTGGGGCTCCAGCCCCGGGTGTTTTCTCAGCCCTGAGTGTTCTACAGTCTGACAAACACAGCAATGGAATCAACATTTGCAAGGCAAACCAACAGTGCTTTGTGAATGTAGACTTCTGCATTTCAATTGCGTGCTAGCAGGAGAGATTGTCCATATCCATCAATTTATCTTAACAGGCACTGTGTTGTTGAAGCTGAAACTAGTAGGCAGTTTCAAATTTCATTTAAAAAATCATAGAACTTTGTTCATCCTTCTAGAGGACTAGATCAGTCCTGTTTTCCCAGACTCAACCCGGTACAGTATATCAGACGAAGTACATTGAAATTAATTACAAAAATTGAATATATATTGAATATATAAATAAATTGTTTAATTTACCTCAAAATCATCTTGTGGGATGATCTACAAAAGTGTTATTATTCAGGGACCATTTTAGTTGTGCATTATCAGTGCCAGCCAGGGAAAGGGTTGGGGGATAAATTTGTTTAAGTGTTGTGGGCATTATGTGAAATAAATAACTTTGACACACAATTATTGATGGTCACTAACAATAAGCAGGGTTACGTTGTAGCTGAGGCTGTGAAAACAAGACCTGATCTCAGGGTTCGAACTTGGTTTCCTGCTGTTTTAACAAATAATGTAAAAGGCCACATAATTATAGCTGATGTAATTACACACACCCAGCCCCCTCAGCCCTGGGTCATCTTTCTGAGTCCCGGGAGTTTTTAAAGTCTGGTGTTGCGCCTGCTCAGCAGGTGCTGGGCGGTCGGTGATTGATCACATTTTTTCTCCAAGCATGTGTCGCATGTCATTGTTTTGTAGAGGCATACAGTGGGCTCCAATATTACTGGCACCCCTGACTGGCAATGCACAAACAATACTGTAAAAAATATAAACAATACAATTATTTTAAGGATTTATATTGAGCCATTACATCACTTCCTGTTCCACTAGGGTATAAATATGAGGTAACACGCATGCAATGTCCCTTTGTCATCCAACACCATGAAGGAAACAAAAGAACTGATGGTTGTAGACTTTCATAAATCTGGTAATGGCTACAAGAATATCCACAAATGATTGAATATACCACTGAACACTGTTAGGGCAATTATTTAATTAAAAAAAAACATATGGAACAGTTGAAATTTTGCCCCCCAGAATAAGAAGGAGGATGGTTAGAGAAGAAACAATATCCCCAATAATCACTGTGAAAGAATAGCAGGCCTTGGTGGCATCTTGGGATCACCAGGTTTCAAAAATCACCATTAGATGCCACAACCACAGCTCTTTGGAAGAGTTGCCATAAGAAATTCCTTCCTGACCCCAAGACACAGACGCAAGCGCTTTGTTTGCCAAACGTCATTTAAATTATGACTCAAATGAAAACAAAATTGAATGTTTTGGTCAGATACAGCATCAACATGTTTGGCGTCGAAACAGAGATGCATTCAAGGAGAGGCACACAGTAAAATATGTTGGTGGCTCAGTGATGTTTTGGGGCTATTGTAATTCCAGAGGGCCAAGGGCACTGGTCAAGATTGATGGCATAATGAATTCCACCAAGTATCAGGCAATTTTGGCTGACAATCTGGTTGCCTCTGCCAGAAGGCTGGGACTTGGCTGTAGGTGGACTTTGCAACAACACAGTTACCCAAAACATACCTCAAGATCCACACAGAAATGGTTCTTTGACAACAAAATCAATGTTCTGCCATGGCCATCTAAGTCGCCAGACCTCAATCCAATAGAAAACCTTTGAGCTGAGTTCAAGAGGGCAGTTGACAAGCGCAAACCCAAGAATGTGAAGGATCTTGACTGGATCTGCTTAGAGGAATGGTCTAAAAGCCCTACAGATGTGTTCCTTAACCTTGTCAAACATTACGGGAAGAGACGTCATGCTGTTATACTTGTCAGAGGTGGTTGCACTAAGTACTAAATAAGGAGTTCCAATAATTCCGGAACCTTGATTTTGGTCAAATTCCTTTGTTGTTAAACACTTTATGTCTGTAACCAATGTTGATTCGGTGTAAGTGGCTCAGAAACGCAGAGGGCTATACCGATTTAATCTTTCCTATATTCAAATGCGCTTAATACTATATGAACAACATCTGCAATGCTATTTTAGTGTGAGATGTGTAATGGCCAAATATAGAAACGAGCAAGGCCTGCCCACCTGTGTGTTTGAGGAGTATGAAGTCAACGGTTCAGTGGTTAGGGAGTCAGACTTGTAGTCAGAAGGTTGCCAGTTCGACTCCCGACTGAGCCAAATGTCCTTGAGCAAGACACTTTACCCTAATTGCTCTCAGGTCGTTGCTGTAAATAAGAAATAGTTTTTAGTCAACTTACCTGGATAAATAAACAAATAAAAAAAACTGCCACTTAAAATCTAATTGAATTTGATTATTTACATTCTTCCAAACAAATGTCTGATTTTATGTTAGATGCTCTAACATAAAAGCAGACTTCAAATGAAAACTATAGGGATACAATGTCTGATTTCACAAACAGTGTCAAGTATGTATGTAGGGGTAATCTATGGAAAAACATTTTGATTTTAAAATCCTTCTCAGATACTTGTTCAATTATTCAAGTTAACATCACCATGACATTAATGAATGAATAATGAGTGCAGGAGTACTGCAGCACACCTAGATAGAGCAAGATTTTGGTGTTTAAACCCCTTTTTCTATATTATATTGTAAGACGAATTATCAAAACAATAAAAGAAACAATTAGAACATGTTTATACTAATTATTAATATACTAAATAAACAAAATTAATATTTGACAGTAATTAAATAATTGCATTCCAACCAAAATTCCTGAACTTCAATCATTATTTGACTTTTTGAGGGAAAATATTTGATGTGTTATAATTATGTCAAAACGTTTCTACTTTCCAAATTTCAAATAATTACGGCTCAGATATTCACAAGCAATGTTGTTCAAAACGGAATAGAATGTGTGATTGATTGAAAACCTTTATTAGGCTGTTATGAGATACATCTGAAGCTTTCTAATGTCATCCTGCATCTCTTGAGACTGCATTGTAAGATTCCCCAAATGCTCTTTTCAGCTTTCAACAAGACCCATAGGGTGAAAATGACACTGCCTTACTGTCAGAAATATCAATGTCAAATGTCATCGTTTAGGTATTGTTCAAACACTATTAAAAACTGTATGATTATAATACCATTTAACGTTATATATAATTATATTTAAATTTAGTCATTTTAAAGTACACCCTCACAAAATGAAATGAACATAAGACAACACATATCCGCTTCCTGCATCGTTTCATATGCTGCTGGTTTTTGGACACTAGAGTTACCACTCATTCTGAAACATGCTGTGAAACATTTGGTCTTCCCTAAGGAGACTGGTAAAATGGCATAGAAATTCTTGATGTGTAGGTTATTATTTTTATATTTATGGCTGTTAGATATGATAAATACAAGACATTTCTATTTTGTGTGAATTTAATAGACAATAATGATATTATGTTCTATTTTACACATTTTTTAATAGCAACAATGCTATTATAATATAATTAAACCTATGTAACTACTACATTGTTAATTATATCAATATGATTGCTACAACATAAGGCTAATAAAAGGTATATTCAAATCCAGAAGATAAAAATATTACCCTTTAGACGTAGGTAATTGGCCACTTATATAGAAATCATTTTTTTTGTATGTTTTTAAAACTATTTTCTGGAGAAGTGCAAAATACAATATTGTGCTTTAACAGTAGAACAAATTTATTTTTGGAAAACTTTGGAGAAAGTATCATATCAAAGTGGATCAAAAACGTTTGATGGAAATGTACGCTTGACATCCCTGTTGAAGTGTGACTCTAGAGTCCTTTGCTATTTCATAGTGTGTTTTGCACAATGTACATTAAAGACTGTTGTGTGTGAAGTCTTAGTGATGATAGGATTCTGAAAGTTGTTTATTGTACACCTTGGTTTCTCACAACCCCCTACATGGCCAATGTCCTATCACATAGTAGCCAGCCTCAAACTATTCCTACCACACACAATTTATTAGTGTGCTAAATGGTTACTTCTATGCAAGAAATTAGAGATTGGAATAGATATAGAGTACAGAATTTCACTGTTTGATGACGGGTGTTGTTTGTTGAAGCACTGGACTTTTCTGGTCTCAAATGGCATGAAATTACCTCCATTTGCCGTTAGATGGCAGTGTCAGCATAAGTCCAAGACAATAGCAGTTATTTTCAAAGCTGATTACTGGATACGCCATCTTGGAGAGGAAAAGTAGATGCAGTTAGACCACTAAGGGGCGCTCCAACCCAACCTAATGCACATGTGTGCTATGGCAGCCATCTACTGGCCCACAACGATAGATTTCCTCTGGTGGAGTTTTCTGGTGTGGCCGGCAAAAAGGGATGGATGACAGCCACTGCGGGAAGAATAGAGAAACCTGAGAGCAAGAGGGAAGAGGTAGAGAAGGAGAAAAAACACAGGCGGAGCCCCCAAGCCGTGCTTTTATTAGATGCGGCCATCGCGCTAGGAAGCATGGAGCGGAGCTAAGGCGGTTTCATCCAACCTAGAAGACACAAGCCGGCATCCGGATACAGTTTCAGTGAAGCTTCGCTTTTGATTTTTGTAGGAGCCAGCCCACAGCCTTTACACGGACACACACTTTAGCCGTGCGCTCTCACACACAATCAATTCGCCGGGTTGGACGGTAGCAGGAGGGATTGCACACAGAATAACGCGAACGATGCACCTGGAAATGTGACTTCGAATGTGACACATTGGACAATAATGTGTCGATGTATTCAATTAAACATCGGTAGGCTATAATATTCAAATACTCAGGCATCTATTTTACATAAGGTAGAACCAACGTTGGGTCTATTCTGGTGCCTATTTTGGATCACATATTTTATGCAAACTAGGAATGACTCGACTTGTCAAGTGAGGAGCTTCACTTTTGCTTGTATGTAACCAATAGACTCGCCATTCGCTACGTTCAGATACATAGGAAGAGCACATCCACCGTGGGGTTAAACGGACAGCGGACCTGACAGCTGATTTGCGAGGAGAAAGGACCCGGATCCACCGTCCTGGATTACTGCGGTAGTGGGCCTTTCGGCTGCTGGCCACCGGTAACTGAAGCACTATGGCCGGCTTCATCCCGGGTTTACTGCCGACCAACCATTCCCAGGAAAAGGAATTCGCCAAGGCGTATGAAGATGTTCTTGAGAGATATAAAGGTGAGTAAAGGACCCTGTAGTGTAATTCCATGTTCGTTCGCGCAGCGGGACAATGTCATAAAATGGATTGATTCATTGTTTACATTTCGGATAATAAGCTTCGCTCGCTGCGCCACTTTGTATCCCATTGAGTCAAATCAACTACAATAAGTCGAGTAATGTTGCTCTTATGGATGTTGTAAATAAATCCAGAGGCAAAAGCCAAGTGTTAAACTGACATTCTGTATATTTCCCCAAGTTTTGCCTTTATTCAATATTGTCTCTTATTATGTTAGGTAGGACACTTTAAACATATTGTTTGACAAATTAAATAAATAACAGGTAAACAAACGACTTAAGACTAAGAGTACTGCCTCAATTGTATCAAATGTTTTTCTCAGTAAGGTTTTTTGGACGTGCTTGTTACCACCAGCATTGACTTGTTGTTTTTTAATTCAGATGACAGAGACCGCACTATAAAGGAATGCCTCAACTGAAATTGACCGTGATGGAAGTAAAGAGGGGAGGGTACGTGGGGGGGAGGGGGGAAGTGTTGATGGCAATTGACACGAGTCACATCTGTGATTGCTAGGCTATAATGAGAAGGGGGTTGTTAAATTATTGATTATTATATTGAAACGCGACGCTTTGGGTTTAGGTTACTGGCATTGTGGTGGGAAACTAGGTCTAAGTAATTCGTATTTTGTAGTCATTTTAAATTACCCGTTCTTTCAGTCATTTTAGCCTCCTAACTTTAGTGAAAACACTTCTGAATCAGAAGAGTGGCAGTAACAGAGGTTAGGAGATACTTTGAATAATTTGCTGCAGTAATGCCTTGGCAACGCTGCACGGAATCTCGCTACAGATCATAATTTATGTTGCCTTCCAATGTGTTTATCAGTCACTGTTACTAGTGACAAGCTTGTGTAGTCCCACTAAAAGGCTTGTTCTACGTCAGATTAATGTCATATATCAATGTGTCGATCAGCTAGACTTGGCAACATCCATTACAGTACACACACACACACACACACACACACACACACACACACACACACACACACACACACACACACACACACACACACGTTAATGCAGCATATTTAGCATAGGCTAAACACTGCTGCAATTAATTGCCCACGATTGTAACTCAATTTGATGATAGCAATTACAGAACGCATTACATTTTTTGTCCATAACTGTAATGTCACTTTATATTTAACCCAAAACACTTTGTTTTTATTTCTTTTTAAGAACAAATGGTCAAAACATTACAGCCATATTAGCTGACTAATCCAAACTGTGACTACAGTTTATAAACTTCTTTTAGCTTACATTATAAACAAACTTGGAAAAGTGAACTTACACCCAGATATAGTTAGACCTCCTTGGTCTAGCATGGAAACTACTAGCAGTGTTTCCCCAAGAAACATTTCAATGCAGTGTTGTTAAGACCTCCTTTGTGGCCAATGTTTTCATCTACCCAAAGACCTTTTCTGTCAACAGAGATAAAATATCACAAGTTTTTCTTGCCCTGCCTAAGGTAGTGTAGTCATAGGAGCACAGCCACCGGAGTGGGGACATCATGGGCGGAGATCACATGGCTCTGTCTGATCCCTAGGTCGGTCAGTAGCTTGAACTGAACTTGAACCTATGACCTCTTCCTGTCTGTGTGTGTACAGACGTGTGTCTGATAGACTTTTCAATTACATGTAATTTGTTGCATTTTCATGAAGACAGGAGGGAGAAATTTGAACTCACCCAGGTGTTGACAACATAGCTATAATGTAATTGTAGGAGCCTGTTCGATACAAGACACAAGCTTGAATCATTCAGGTGTGTGTGTGTGTGTGTGTGGGTGGGTGTGTGTGTGTGTGTGGTGTGTGTGTGGTGTGGGTGTGTGTGGGGTGTGTGTGTGGGTGTGTGTGGGTGTGTGGGTGTGTGTGTGTTGTGTGTGTTGTGTGTGTTGTGTGTGTTGTGTGTGTTGTGTGTGTTGTGTGTGTATGCTGAGTTAGTCTGAATGCTACTGTGTGTGTGTGTGTGTGTGTGTGTGTGTGTGTGTGTGTGTGTGTGTGTGTGTGTGTGTGTGTGTGTAAGGAAGACATATCTGGGGGTTTGTCTGAGTTCCACTGCATGTTTGTCAGAGAGTTGACAGGTTCTCAGTTACAATCAACAGGATATCCAGTAAACATGACTGGCTGAGCACACAAGAAAGGCCAGTGACGTGACTCAAACTGGAAACGCACAATGGCCTTGGGCAGTGTAGTGGACACTGGACAAGCAACCAAACCATCTGGTCCAGGAATAACAATAAGGGGTCAGCTATAACCAACAAAGACAGAATAACCAAGCTTAAATTATTTCCCCCAGAAATGTTCTGAGGAAAAATTGGAGAGGAGCAGACAATAACAAAACTAAATACAAATAATATATGCCCTTTTTAGGACAACAGTTGTCACAATGTGCTTTGATAGATACATGGCCAAAATAACCCAAAGAGCAAGCAACAACAAGTGATGCACAGTGGCTAGGAAACCTAGGAAGAAACCTAGAGAGAGGCCAAGCTCAAGGGGGTGGCCAGTCCTCTTCTGGTTGGTGGTTAGTGTTCAATTAGTGTACATAAATGGAGATAAGAATGGAAGGGCTGTGAACACAGTGTTTGTGTAGCATCAACACAGGTCGGTGGTCTTGGACAGGGAGAACCGGACGGGCTCTGGATATGTACAGCTAGAGTCACCAGGCAGAAACGTGATAACCAACAGCAGTGATGTGGGCACCAGCAAAGCAAGGTGTGCACAGGACAAAAACAGGAGTCAGGCCATGATGTCCTGAAGCATGTTCCAAGGGTTTGGGTCCTCCTGGGGTCAACGTGACATCAGAAACATTAGAATGAGCATACCTTAGATCAATTGGTTCATTATCAGTCTGACCTGAAAATAAATATATCTAACTGTCCCTTGTCCCCAGTCACATAAAACAAGGAAAAGTAAGTGGGGAATGAGAACAAACAGAATGACCCTAGTTCCTTGGCACATAAAATATGCAGCATAACATCTGAGGGCAGAGACAGGTCTTGGCCTCAATACATCAATATAATTATAATTGGAACCTCAGGGGTTTGTGGTGTATGACCCATTATATGTATATTTCTTTCACTTTAGTTATTTGGCTGACACAACATTTAATTAAAACATTTCTGATTATCTGTGCAGTTGAACACAATGATCCACACCTCTATGACCGAAGGGCTTTCATTTGACTACTTAAAGGGGAATTTCACTTATTTACTTGTCATTGGAGTTGTTACTCACCTTTTGAAATTCTAAAGGCTATGTGAAACTGTAATCCATGATTCAATGTTCTTTTTATTGCCAATACTGAGTTCAAGCAATGTTAGCTGCTGCTAGCGTAAAATAAATTGAAGTAAATCTCAAAGTCACATGATAGTCATTCTTGTCTTTGGTTTGATGTTACTTCATTGGGATTTGGCCTTTAAAAAACCTGCTCACAAAACCCTATTATTTCCATTAAGTTTTAGTGATCACTAATTTTAGCTGTAGTTCGTAATGGCTGCTTGTAGTTAACTGAGCCACAGATTATACTTTCTCTTGGTTCATCGATTACTTCCTGGGTGAGGAACCAACTGAATAAAGTTGGAAATATTAGTGAAATTCTCCTTTAATGCCTTCCGATTGTGCCGGCTCAGTCCATAGTCTATCCACAGCCACTAGCCAGGTTCTGTTGCTAGTTGTTTACCCCCCAAGCGGATGAGGAGGGAGGGAGTGATTTTAAGGTAAGGCCTGTGGTAATTTCACCTAACAGTACTCATATTATGCTCTGTAGTCACACACCATGCACTGACGCGCACACACACACAGAATTGGACATACAGCTGGCACATTCCTGCTCATAGGACTTTTAGTTATTAAAAAGTGTTCTCTAGGCAGATCTGCCTTGTAGGCAGAAGTCCTTTGGTTGATTCAAAACTGAGGGCAGACCTCACATTAACTTTTGATTTATAATTACAACTTATGTGTGTGTATATATATATATATATATATATAGCACAGGATTACTTTTTCACACTCCAGTGTGGTTAAGGTTAGGTGTATGGTAAGATATGATTAAAAACGGAAAAAACTATGCTCATGTGCACATTTTCAATGTCATGTGAGGTCCGCCTTCAGTTTTTAAATCAACCAATCAAATTACTTCTGCCTCTAAGGCAGATCTGCCTGTAGAACACTTTTCAATAACTAAAAGTCCTATTAGCCAAATTCCTAGTCCCTAGACCCAAGCAAACTGTTGCAAATTCTGAAAGGGAGGGCAAGCGGAAATTAACCCAATAGCATTAGGGAACGCTGGTGTTTCCTCCCCGGAGCAGTGCTGACGCTGGTCTGTCTACAGGAAGTGACAGGTCATTCAAGGCCTGCTCTTCCTGTCTTTCTGAATCGCCTCACGCTGACTACAGGACGCCCAGGTTTTTTCTGCTTCTTAATTCATCTAAACACCCTGAACCTGCAGGGCTTTCAGTATACCGGTCTGAAGGAACTGGTTCCACACAATTTAGCATTCAGAACTTTTTAGGGATGAATTTGGGAAACAGCCTGAGACAACATTTGATCCATTATTGCCTGAAATTGAGTGTGGAAAGGCAACATTTAATCCATAATGGCTAATGGCTATTGGGTATTCTGTCCTGAGCATGAATGTCAGCTGGAGACAGAGAAAGAGGGGGGAACTGAGATGGAAGATTCAACTACTAAATAGAGGGGTTAGTTCATTCCAGCTGGGGTTTTCCACGTGGCCTAGTTTCGATTCCCAGTTCCTGTTTGAGTGACACAGTAGAATGCAACACGCATGAACACAACCCCTCCCTCATTCCTTCCTCCACATCATCCATTCCTACTATATTTGAATCTTTTGTTCATTTTCTTATCTCTTTTCCTCCCAGTGTTAAAACCTTGTCTTTTTCGCAGCGGTTCTTGTTGGCTTCCCTCCTTCCATTTTGTGTCTAATAGCCCGCTCCTTAATTACTTGTCTGTCAGTCTCTCTTTCTCTCTCGCTCAGTTTTTGGTCTTCAGTTACTTCCTGTTTGGCTACATTCTCCAGCAGCACCAGATTGTGCCAACAGGGTACGGAAAAAAAGTTCAGACGTTTCTCCGGTGAAGCCGGCAGCTCTGGGCTAGTAGTCCGTCCCTGTCGTTCGCTCGTGAGGAAACACACTTGTCTCTGTGCTCCCTCGCTTCCTCTGTCCCCTAAATTGCTTTAATGTCCTGTCCCACGAGTTCAGCCTTACCAAAGAGACAGGATGCAACGTCATGTGATGAAACGGTGGCAAAAACAACAGTGCAGCTGATATAAATAACATTAATTACAGTATTTCATTCTAAATTGTCTCCCTTTGGCTGTAGAAAAGGGAGGAACCAACTCCTTGTTCTCAGAAATCATCTTCCTCAGGGCTCATTGCATAACTGATCCACAGATGATTTTGTGTGTGGTTTAATGAACAGCATGGCTCCTCTTCAGTAAAAGACACAGGGCCTGCATTCATAACTGTAACACTGGACCAGACTAAAATAGACGTGGCTGCTGCCTGCAGTTCAATGTCACTGTTGCCTGAACGTTGACATGTTGGCTGGAGGTTGCTGGTCTCCTGAATATATTATTGAAGTGTTTTCTAATCTTAGTCAGGGGAGTTTTCAAAATGTAGCCTTTAATAGATTGAACAAACCCTGCACTCTGTTGTGTGTGTGTGTGTGTGTTTGTGAGGAAAGTGGAGGGGTAAATTTGATCTAAGCTTGATCATGGCTGTAGCACTCCTCTGTGACACTGTTAATGAATGAATCATGCAGTAGTGTCGAGAGCATTATGGGGCACAGGGTTGGATGAACTGGAGAAGTCCTCTGAGAAACGCCGACACACACAGAGGAGCTGTACTTACATCATCTCTCTCCGTCCATGTTTCTAGTCTCTACCTCTCTCTAACTGTAGGTTTCTGAGTGCTTGTTTCTCTTCTCATTACTGTAGCAGATGTGCAGTATTAGTAAAGGTGTTGAGGGAAATAGTGCTGAGGTGAGTTTTTATGGTCATATGCTTTGTTGGTCTTAACACTAGAATTACGTCATGTTCTCTGTCCTATAGCTTTTCACTATGGAGGTGCAGGCTGCAGCTCAGATACGAGCTACCAGGTTCTCTTTTCTTCTGATCTGGAATGTAGCCAATGGGGTTGCTAAGCAGCTATGATTTTATAGCCTACCTTTAGTAGGCCATGTATTGCAGCATAACCAGTAGGCCATGTCTCTTAGTATAACCAGTAGGCCATGTCTCTCAGCATAACCAGTAGGCCATGTCTCTCAGCATAACCAGTAGGCCATGTCTCTCAGCATAACCAGTAGGCCATGTCTCTCAGCATAACCAGTAGGCCATGTCTCTCAGCATAACCAGTAGGCCATGTCTCTCAGCATAACCAGTAGGCCATGTCTATCAGTATAACCAGTAGGCCATGTCTCTCACCATAACCAGTAGGTCATGTCTCTCAGCAAATCACTCCCAGTTTGGTAAGAATAGCCAGTAGATCAAACTGGAACTGTGACTGTACCTCCCCCTCTATCACATTGTCCATCCTGACAGACCATCCATCCATCTGCCTCTTGATTGACTGTCCTCTGAGGAGGGGGTGGTTATTGTCAGAGAGGAAGAAAAGATCTCAGCGTGCCCTCCATTTCATCACACCATCTAGTCTCCTGATACAAGGAATCTATGTTGATTTGTCTCACAAAAAGCTGTAGACTGTGTTTGCGTGTTGCATAGGTGTATTCTGACCAACTAGGTTGTGCTGACACGATTTGAGAAGTTTCACATAAACCGTCTGTTGGTTACATCGCACGCTTCAGGATGTCATATGCAGATAGTTGTTTCGGTTTGTGGTTTTAAGCAGCATGGGTAAACTGTGTATTCGGGGCAATTATGTTTGGCATGAGGAGTGTGTTTGGCAATGAAAGCACAGACAGGCTAATCCAGACTATGGATTAGGCGGGAATTGACAGTGTGTGTGATTCCACTGGGTCAGTCAGCGAACACCCGCAGTGTGGTCTGTGGAAACCAGAAACATCAATTTTAACAAGGATACATACATTCAACCCAGGCTGTGTTATTTCTGTGCATATCTCAGTTCTGTGGTAGTCATTTTCTCAGATGACTTTGTGATGAATAGTAGTTGCGCACCTCTAGAGGTGTCCTTCTCTGGCTCAAGAAGGACGTTAATCCTCTGGCCCGTGACTCTCAGCTGAACCTGACAGGACAGTAGGCCACTATAATCACAGCTATTGTGTCCTCAAGCAGGTCATGCGAGCACACAATCAGCCATGGTCAGAAAGAAGGAGCTCAGAGTTTGAAAGAGACCCTCAGCAGCAATATTTCTTTGTATCTGTTCCTAACAAGACAGGCGGTATTCTGTATGAACCTGACTGATGTTGGGCTCTTGGTGTTTCATGGCCTGACATGTTAATCTACTTGCAGTTTTGTTTACTGTCTATATTATTCTGTGTGTGTGTGTGTGTGTATGTGTGTGTGTTTCTCTGCTCTATGCTTCACCTTCCATTGGCTCCAATCTGGAGGTCATATTTTCCGCTTCTAAAATTATATAATACCTACAAATCTGAGATAAAAAACTGATCAGTTAGGACTGAAAAGAGATTTGGAATGATCTTCTATTCTAGTGATATAATAAGGTTATTTATTCAAGCAGATGCTTTTATCCAAAGCATATCTATAAACGCATCTATTATCGTTAATTTTTGTGTTGCAAGCTCAATGCATCCATGCAATCAATTGAAACCTTTTGACTGTTTTGTCTTTCAGGACATACGTTACCATTGCCTGGAGATTTTGTATTACCATTGCCTCTTGCGCACATAGGACAAAAGCCTATTCTACAGTAAAGGTCTATTCTACAGTAAAGGTCTATTCTACTGTAAAGGTCTATTCTACTGTAAAGGTCTATTCTACTGTAAAGGTCTATTCTACAGTAAAGGTCTATTCTACAGTAAAGGTCTATTCTACTGTAAAGGTCTATTCTACTGTAAAGGTCTATTCTACTGTAAAGGTCTATTCTACTGTAAAGGTCTTTTCTACTGTAAAGGTCTAATTCTACAGTAAAGGTCTAATTCTACAGTAAAGGTCTATTCTACAGTAAAGGTCTATTCTACAGTAAAGGTTTATTCTACAGTAAAGGTCTATTCTACAGTAAAGGTCTATTCTACAGTAAAGGTCTATTCTACAGTAAAGGTCTATTCTACAGTAAAGGTCTATTCTACAGTAAAGGTCTATTCTACAGTAAAGGTCTATTCTACAGTAAAGGTCTATTCTACAGTAAAGGTCTATTCTACAGTAAAGGTCTATTCTACAGTAAA